>UBIG03000001.1:4688866-4757699 GCA_900464855.2 Musa schizocarpa
TCTCCCATATCTTTTTACTATTGCGATGGAAGGACTTAGCTGTATGTTGGAACACGGTCTTTGTGCACGTCACGACGGCGCGATCGACGACCGGGGACCCTCGCTACCGAAACCCCTCGAACGATCTCGAATCGCCATTCTCGGATCTCTCCGATGCCCACGAGGCGACCGCGGCGACCGGACGACAAGCGTCTTGCCAAACCCCTCTGAACTTTCTCGAACGGACACGGAATCGCTATTATGACCCCATTCCGAAAGCTCTCTCGAGATCACCACGAGGCGGATCGCGTAGCTATCACGACAAATTTCGAGGCCCAAAACCTCGCCACGGAGGTCGACGGAAGAGGTTTTGGTCGCCGGGCAGAAAAAGGAGTGCAACACGAGGACTTCCTGGGGGACATCCATCCTAGTACTACTCACGCCCAAGCACGCTTAAATTGAGTTCGATGGGATCCGGTGCTTTTAGTGCTTGGTATGATCGCTTTCGTTTTGTGTGCGTCGTCCCTCGCCTTTGTGCACATCACGGACGGCATGTCGACAACCGGGAACCCTCGTGGCGCCCGAAACCCTCGAACGATCTCGAATCGCCATTCTCGGATCTCTCCGATGCCCACGAGGCCGACTGCAAGATCGGACACGACAAAGCGTGCGTCCGAAACCACTGGAACTATCTCGAATGGACTTCGAATCGCTATTGCGACCCCATTCCGAAAAGCTCTCGAGCCCCACGGACTGACTCATGAAGCGGTCACGACAAACTTCGAGGCCCAAACCATCGCCTCGAGGTCGACGGAGAGGTTTTGGTCGCCGGGGCACAAACAGGAGTGCAACACGAGGATTTCCTGGGGGTCACCCATCCTAGTCCTACTCGCCCAAGCACGATTGACTTCGGAGTTCTGATGGGATCCGGTGCTTTAGTGCTGGTATGATCGCACTTTCGTTTTGTGTGCGCCGTCCCTCGCCTTTGTGCACGCCACGGACGGCGATCGACGACGACCGGGGACCCTCGCGACCCCGAAACTCTCGAACGATCTCGAATCGCCATTCTCGGATCTCTCCGATGCCCACGAGGCCGACCACGCACCGGACACGACAAGCGTCGCCCCGAAACCCTCTGAACTTTCTCGATCGGACTCGGTATCGCTATTGCGACCCCATTTCGAAAGCTCTCTGATCCCGACGAGACCGACTGCGTAGCGGTCACGACAAATTTTGAGGCCCAAAACCATCGCCCGGAGGTCGACGGGAGAGGTTTTGGTCGCCGGGCATAAAAGGAGTGCAACACGAGGACTTCCTGTGGGTCACCCATCCTAGTACTACTCTCGCCCAAGCACGCTTTGACTTCGAATTCTGATGGGATCCGATGCTTTAGTGCTGGTAAGATTGCACTTTCGTTTTGTGTGCGTCGTCCCTCGCCTTTGTGCACGCCACGGACGGCGATCGACGACCGGGGACCCTCGCGCCCGGAAACCCTCGAACGATCTCGAATCGCCATTCTCGGATCTCTCGATGCCCATGAGGCCGACCGCGAACCGGACCGACAAGCGCGTCGCCAAAACCCTGTGAACTTTCTCGAACGGACTCAGAATCGCTATTGCGACCCCATTCCAGAAAGCTCTCTCGGTGCCCCACGGACTGACTGCGTGAGCGGTCACGGCAAATTTTCAAGGTCCAAAACCACCGCCTCGAGGTCGACGGGAGAGGTTTTGGGCGCCGGGCACAAAAAGGAGTGCAATACGAGGACTTCATAGGGGGTCACCCATACTAGGACAACACTCGCCCAAGCACGATTAACTTCGGAGTTCTGATGGGATCCGGTGCTTTAGTGCCGGTATGATCGCACTGGTTTTGTGTGCGTTGTCCCTCGCCTTTGTGCACTTCACGGATGGCGTATCGACGACCGAGGACACCTCGCACGCCCCGAAACCCTCGAAAGATCTCGGATTCGTAATTCTCGGATCTCTCCGATGCCCACGAGGCCGACCGCACCGGACACGACAAGCGTGCCGAAACCCTCTGAACTTTCTCGATCGGACTCGGAATCGCTTATTGCAACCCCATTCGAAAGCTCTCTCGAGCCCCACGAGATTGACTCATGTGGCGGTCACGACAAATTTCGAGGCCCAAAACCATCGCCTCCAGGTCGACGGAGAGGTTTTGGTCGCCGGGGCACAAAAAGGAGTGCAACACGAGGACTTCCCTGGGGTTACCCATCCTAGTACTACTCTCGCCCAAGCACGCTTTGACTTTGGAGTTCGATGGGATCCGGTGCTTTAGTGGTGGTATGATCGCACATTTTGTGTGTGTGTCCCCTCACCTTTGTGCACGCCACGGACGGTGTATCGACGACTGGGGACCCTCGCTACCCCCTCGAACGATCTCGAATCGCCATTCTCGATCTCTCCGATGCCCACGAGGCCGATCACAAGACCGACACGACATAAGCGTGCCAAAAACCCTTTGAACTTTCTCGAACGGACTCGAATCGCTATTGCGACCCCATTCCGAAAGCTCTCTGAGCCCCACGAGACCGACTGTGTAGTGGTCACGACAAAATTCGGACGCCCAAAACCATCGCCTCGGAGGTCGAGGGAGAGGTTTTGGTCGCCGGGGCACAAAAAAAAGGAGTGCAACACGAGGACTTCCCAGGGGTCACCCATCCTAGTACTACTACTCTCGCCCAAGCACGCTTAACTTCGAGTTCTGATGGGATCCGGTGCTTTAGTGCTGGTAGGATCGCACTTCGTTTTGTGTGCGTCCGTCCCTTTTGTGCACGCCACGACGGGCGATCGACGACCGGGACCCTCGCGGCGCCCAAACCCTCGAACGATCTCAGAATCGCCATTCTCGGATCTCTCCGATGCCCACGAGGCCGACCACGCGACCGGACACGACAAGCGTCGGCTCAAAACCCTCTGAACTTTCTCGAACGGACTCGGAATCGCTATTATGACCCCATTCCGAAAAGCTCTCTCAGATCACCACGAGACCGACTGCGTAGCTATCCACGACAAATTTCGAGGCCCAAAACCCCGCGCCACGGAGGTCGACGGAAGAGGTTTTGGTCGCCGGAGCACAAAAAAGGAGTTCAACACGAGGACTTCCTGTGGGGACACCCATCCTAGTACTACTCACGCCCAAGCACGCTTTTAAATTCGAGTTCTGATGGGATCCGTGCTTTAGTGCTGGTAGGATCGCGACTCGTTTTGTGTGGCCGTCCCCTCGCCTTTGTGCATGTCACGGACGGCGTATCGACGATCGGGGACCCTCGCGCACCGAAAGCCTCGAAACGATTTCGAATCGCCATTCTCGGATCTCTCCGATGCCCATGAGGCCGACCGCAAGACCGAACACCACAAAAGCGTATGCCAAACCCTCTGAACTTTCTCGAACAGACTCGAATCGCTATTGCGACCCCATTCCGAAAAGCTCTCTCGGTGCCCCACGAGACTAAATGCGAAGCGGTCACGACAAATTTCGAGGGTCCAAAACCATCGCCTCGGAGGTCGACGGAGAGGTTTTGTTCGCCGGGGCACAAAAGGAGTGCAACACGAGGGCTTCCCAGGGTCACCCATCCTAGTACTACTCTCGCCCAAGCACGCTTAACTTCGAGTTCGATGGGATCCGGTGCTTTAGTGGTGGTAAGATCGCACTTCGTTTTGTGTGCGTCGTCCCTCGCCTTTGTGCACGCCACGGACGGCGATCGACGACCGGGGACCCTCACGCTTCCGAAACCCTCGAACGATCTCGAATCGCCATTCTCGGATCTCTCGATGCCCATGAGGTCGACCGCCAAGACCGACACAACAAGCGTCTTGCCAAAACCCTGGAACTTTCTCGAACGGACTCGAATCGCTATTGCACCCCATTCCGAAAAGCTCTCTCGAGCCCCACGAGATCGACTGCCTAGCGGTCATCGGGCAATTTCGAGGCCCAAAACCACCGCCGGAGGTCGACGGAGAGGTTTTGGGCGCCGGGGCACAAAAAGGAGTGCAACACGAGGACTTCCTGTGGGGTCACCCATCCTAGTACTACTTTCGCCCAAGCACGCTTTGACTTCGAGTTCTGATGGGATCCGGTGTTTTAGTGCTGGTATGATCGCGACTCGCTTTTGTGTGCGCCGCCCCTCGCCTTTGTGCACGCCACGGACAGCGATCGACGACCGGGGACCCTCGCCCTCGAAACCCTCGAACGATCTCGAATCGCCATTCTCGGATCTCTCCGATGCCCAAGAGGCCGACCGCAAGACCGACCACGACAAGCGTGCAGCGAAACCCTCTGAACTTTCTTGAACGGACTCGAAATGCGATTATTGCGACCCCATTCCGAAAGCTCTCTCTGAGCCCCACGAGACTGACTACGAAGGCGGTCACGACAAATTTCGAGGCCCAAAACCATCGCTCGGAGGTCGACGGGAGAGGTTTTGGTCGCCGGGTCACAAAAAGAGTGCAACACGAGGACATCCCCAGGGGTCTCCCATCCTTGTACTACTCTCGCCCAAGCACGCTTTTGACTTCGAGTTCTGATGGGATCCGGTGCTTTAGTGCTGGTAGGATCGCACTCGCTTTGTGTGCGCTGCCCCTCGCCTTTGTGCACGCCACGACGGCGATCGACGACCGGGGACCCTCGCGCCCTTGAAACCTCGAACGATCTCGAATCGCCATTCTCGGATCTCTCCGATGCCCACGAGGTCGACCGCGACCGGACACGACAAGCGCGCGGCGCAAAAACCCCTGAACTTTCTCGAACGGACTCGAATCGCTATTATAACCCCATTCGAAAGCTCTCTCAGATCACCACGACCGACTGCGAAGCTATCACGACAAATTTCGAGGCCCAAAACCCTCGCCACGGAGGTCGACGGAAGAGGTTTTGGTCGCTCGGAGCACAAAAAGGAGTTCAACACGAGGACTTCCCAGGGGGACACCCATCCTAGTACTACTCACGCCCAAGCACACTTAAATTCGGAGTTCTGATGGGATCCGTGCTTTAGTGCTGGTAGGATCGCACTTCGTTTTGTGTGCGCCGCCCCTCGCCTTTGTGCATGTCACGGACGGCGATCGACGACCGGGGACCCTCGCGGCGCCCGAAACCCTCGAACGATCTCGAATCGCCATTCTCGGATCTCTCCGATGCCCATGAGGCCGACCGCAAGACCTAACACCACAAGCGTGCGCTTTAAACCCTCTGAACTTTCTCGAACGGACTCGAATCGCTATTGCGACCCCATTCCGAAAGTTTCTCTTGGAGTCTCCACGAGACTAAATGCGTAGCGGTCACGACAAATTTCGAGGCCCAAAACCATCGCCTCGGAGGTCGACGGGAGAGGTTTTGTTCGCCGGGGCACAAAAAGAGTGCAACACGAGGGCTTCCCAGGGGTCACCCATCCTAGTACTACTTTCGCCAAGCACGCTTTGACTTCGAGTTCTGATGGGATCCGGTGCTTTAGTGGTGGTAAGATCGCGACTTCGCTTTTGTGTGCGCCGTCCCTCGCCTTTGTGCACGCCACGGACGGGCGATCGACGACCGGGGACCCTCGCGCTTCCGAAACTCTCGAACGATCTCGAATCGCCATTCTCGGATCTCTCCGATGCCCACGAGGCCGACCACAAGACCGACACGACAAGCGTGCGCCAAAACCATCTGAACTTTCTCGATCGGACTCGAATCGCTATTGCGACCCCATTCCGAAAGCTCTCTCGATCCCCACGAGACTGACTGCGAAGGTCATGACAAATTTTGAGGCCCAAAACCATCGCCCCGAGGTCGACGAGAGAGGTTTTGGTCGCCGGGCACAAAAAGGAGTGCAACACGAGGACTTCCCAGGGGTCACCCATCCTAGTACTACTTTCCCAAGCACGCTTAACTTCGAGTTCGATGGGATCCGATGCTTTAGTGCTGGTATGATCGCGACTCATTTTGTGTGCGCCGCCCCTCGCCTTTGTGCACATCACGGACGGCGATCGACGATCGGGGACCCTCGCGACGCCGAAACCCTCGAACGATCTTAGAATCGCCATTCTCGGATCTATCGATGCCCATGAGGTCGACCGCAAGACCGGACACGACAAGCGCATGTGCCAAAACCCTCGAACTTTCGAACGGACTCGAATCGCTATTGCGACCCCATTCCGAAAGCTCTGAGCCCCACGACCGACCGACCGTAGCGGTCACGGAAAATTTCGAGGCCCAAAACCACCGCCTCGAGGTCGACGGAGAGGTTTTGGTCGCCGGGCACAAAAAGGAGTGCAACACGAGGACTTCCTGTGGGGTCACCCATCCTAGTACTACTCTCCCCAAGCACGCTTTAACTTCGGAGTTCTGATGGGATCCGGTGCTTTAGTGTTGGTCTGATCGCACTCGCTTTTGTGTGCGTTGTCCTCTCTCCTTTGTGCATATCACAGATGGCGTTTCGACGACCGGGGACCCTCGCAAAACCCCGAACGATCTCGAATCGCCATTCTCGATCTCTCCGATGCCCACGAGGTCGACCACAAGACCGGACACGACAAGCGTCTTGGCGCCAAACCCTCTAAACATTCTTGATCGACTCGAATCGCTATTGCGACCCCATTCCGGAAAGCTTCTCGAGCCCCACGAGACCGACTACGAAGCGGTCACGACAAATTTCGAGGCCCAAAATCATCCCCTCGAGGTCGACGGAGAGGTTTTGGTCGCCGGGGCACAAAAAGGAGTGCAACACGAGGACTTCCTGTGGGGTCACCCATCCTAGTACTACTCTCGCCCAAGGACGCTTGACTTCGAGTTCTGATGGGATCCGTGCTTTAGTGCTGGTAGGATCGCGACTTCGCTTTTGTGTGCGCCGCCCCTCGCCTTTGCATGCATGTCACGGACGGCGATCGACGACCGGGGACCCTCGCTTCGCCCGAAAGCCTCGAACGATCTCGAATCGCCATTCTCGGATCTCTCCGATGCCCATGAGGCCGACCGCACACCGGACACCACAAGCGTGGCGCCAAAACCCTCTGAACTTTCTCGAACGGACTCGAATCGCTATTGCGACCCCATTCGAAAGCTCTTCGAGCCCCACGAGACCGATCTATGTGAGGTCAGGACAAATTTTGAGGCCCAAAACCATCGCCGGAGGTCGACGGGAGAGGTTTTGGTCGCCGGCACAAAAAGGAGTGCAACACAAGGACTTCCCAAGGGGTTACCCATCCTAGTACTACTCTCGCCCAAGCACGCTTAACTTTGGAGTTCTGATGGGATCCGTGCTTTAGTGCTGGTATGATCGCACTTCGTTTTGTGCGTCGTCCCTCGCCTTTGGCACGCCACGGACGGGCGATCGACGACCGGGGACCTCGCGCCCCGAAACCCTCGAACGATCTCGAATCGCCATTCTCGGATCTCTTCGATGCCCACGAGGCCGACCACAAGACCGACACGACATAAGCGTGCACCGAAACCCTCGTGAACTTTCTCGAACGGACTCGAATCGCTATTGCGACCCCATTCCGAAAAGCTCTCTCTGATCCCCACGAGACCGACCGTAGCGGTCACGACAAAAAATTCGAGGCCCAAAACCATCGCCTCGAGGGTCGATGGAGAGGTTTTGGTCGCCAGGGCACAAAAAAGGAGTGCAACACGAGGACTTCCTCTGGGGGTTACCCATCCTAGTACTACTCTCGCCAAGCACGCTTGATTTCGAGTTCGATGGGATCCGTGCTATAGTGCTGGTATGATCGCATTTTCGTTTTGTGTGCGCCGCCCTCGCCAGGTGTGCACGCCACGGACGGCGATCGACGACCGGGGACCCTCGCTACCCGAAACTCTCGAACGATCTCGAATCGCCATTCTCGGATCTCTCCCGATGCCCACGAGGCCGACCACAAGACCGGACACGCCAAGCGTCTTGTAAAAACCTTTCGAACTTTCTCGATCGGACTCGAATCGCTATTGCGACCCCCATTCCGGAAAGCTCTCTCGATCCCCACGAGACCGACTGCAGAGCGGTCACGACAAATTTTGAGGCCCAAAACCATCGCCCCGGAGGTCGACGGGAGAGGTTTTGGTGGCTCGGGGCACAAAAAGGATTGCAACACAAGGACTTCCCAGGGGGTCACCTATCACGTCCCTCAAAAATATATCGACAATATTTAAAATTTTCATCATAACTAACCCAGGATCCAAGCACACATTTGAGGTCACTAAGAAAACATTCAGATCAAAATTTCACCTCTATAGTCTACAAATTCATAACCCCCTGCATTTCATAAACATACCACACATCACTCGATAATTCACACAATCGAACTCAACTCATCAAAATAATAACCACAACATAAATTCACAAATGGGGAAGTCTATGCAGTCACCAAACCAACGATTATCATAAGATCATATCATTACACCTAATATAACTTAACATACCAAAATCCTATACATGAGGGATCCTTTATCTTACACAAAAAATCCACAGTGTTTAGATTCATCGTCACATTTCATAAGATGCAGAGTATCTTATACAACAAATACACATATGCTAACAAAGATCTGCCCAAAATCTTCTAAACTTTCCACCGCCTTTTCAATCTTATCATTTAAGCAAGCAATATGCTATCCTAAAAAAATTTATCAACAAACGGGTGAGCATAAAGAGCTCAACAAGTAACTAACATATCCATATCAAAATAGTACAACTTCCAAAGAGATACAGTTCCAAAATACAAGGCAGAATATACGATTTCAGACACATAATATCATTAAGAGCAGAAACACAATTGTCCTTTCAATCTTACATATTTGGTTCCCACAGATTGGGGCATGGAGTAATTGGAGCATATCAAGAACAAAGGTAAAATATCGGAGCTTATCAATGGCATATAAAATGTTCAAGCATATCAACGGCATATGGAACATTTCAAGCAAAATCATCAGTGAATGAACATATCGAGCATATCAAAACAAATATCGCATTTAAAGCTCAAACGCCGCCCTTGACGTTGCAATCATATCATTCTTATCCGTGAGCATGAACAGAAACAACTCACCAAAACTCGATGTCATATCAAACATATAGAAGGTGTGGTGGGATCTCAAATGAATGTGATTCATCCATTTCTGAATGACCACCGACAAAAGTCTCCCACGTCCGGGAGATCCATCCACCCACGCCTAGGTGAAGTCGAGGGGCCGGCAGAGCATCGCTGGCTCTAAGCACATACCCTTTACCATTTTTGGCAAAGGTCTAGAATATCCCACGGAGCGGGACCCCACGGAGCGGGTAATAAGCGCATCCCACAGAGCGGGACCCCACGGAGCGGGTAATAAGCGCATACCCTTTACCATTTCTGGTAAAGGTCCAGACAATCCCACACACCAGAGTACAAGAGGGCAGTTTTAACAATAAGAAGCATATATCGGAAGCACACGCGGAACAACAAACGTGCATGTTCCTTTTCGAGACAATACGAAACAAAGAACAAATCTCTCACAAATGTATTCAGATTTGGAATGAAATAAAAACAAGAGTGTACAGGAATTCCAAGCAATCATATTTAGACCAGAGTACAAGAGGGCAGTTTTAACAATAAGTAGCATATATCGGAAGCACACGCGGAACAACAAACGTGCATGTGCCTTTTCAAGACAATACGAAACAAAGAACAAATCTCTCACAAAGGTATTCAGATTTGGAATGAAATAAAAACAAGAGTGTACAGGGATTCCAAGCAATCATATTTAGCTCAAATCCAATAAGAAGGTTAGACGAATTCAAATATCCAAAGGAACGGAGCAGAATACGCGAAATCGACCAAAGCTTGATTTCGGACAGAATTCCAGTGGCACATCAAACAGATACTTCAGAATATCAATTATGCTCCAATACCCATAAGAAAACTATGGTCGAACCATATATTAATCTATATTCTGATGGAATAAATTTCATATGAAACAGGGTTCCCAACGCGGAGTTACCTTTGATTTGGTAACACAAGGTCAAAAACACAATCACTGTTTTGCAGAATTTACAGGGTCGGATTCAACAGATAATAGGGTAGGCAATTGAATTCCAAAATTTTCAAACTATATGTCAAAAGAAATATTTTCAAGTCTCGTTTCAAATAAAACCAGTTTGGTACAATTCAGAATTTTCAACAGGGAGTTATAGGCATTTTAGTATCGACAGGTCAGAAATCTTGAACCCTGTTTTACAGCGTCTATAGGCTCAATTGAATCAGATGTTTGGGTAAGTATTCGGTGTCTAAAATCTACAAAATCAGTGTCAAAAGGAAGATATAAGAGTCTAATTTCAAACAAAATAGTTTCTGCCCGAATTCACATTTTGTACTAAAACTTATAGCTGAAACAGTGTATAGGGGTCAGTTTACCGAAAAAAAAACTTCAGAATCCATGGTTCTATGTCCAAAGACAGGCATATCAGTTTCTAAATAGAAATCCTTCAATTTATTTTGATTCAACATAAAAACAGAGACTAAAAATTCTGTAGGATGGGGTTAGAACACTTGCCTTTGAGAATTTTAGCCCTAAATGAGAAGAATTGAGCAAGAAACCTTAAAGCCCCAATTTCTTCTTCCTTTTCTTCTTCTTCTTCTTCTTCTTCTTCTTTCTTTCTTTCTTTCCCAGATCATCCACGCAGCTGCCTTCTCTGCTTCCTTAAGAACGAAGGCAGAGAGGCTTAAGCGGTGGAGTTTGTATTTTTGTACATTTTACAGTTTAGTCCTTGTATTTAACATATTTACGATTAGGTCCTCAGGATTTACATATAGGTCCTCAGATTATTTATTTATTTATTTTTGAACAGATCTCCCAAATCTAAAGGTTGTAACAACCCTCCAGGTCTTTGGTATTCTACTTTGATTTGCTGACAAGTCAAACATTTTAAAACATACATTGCAATTTCCTTCTTCATGCCTTCCCACCAATAATGACTTTGAAGATCTCTATACATCTTAGTGCTCCCAGGATGTATGGTGTACTTTGAAGTATGACTTTCCTTCAGGATTTGATTCTTAATATCTGGTTCATTTGGTACACATACCCTCTCCCCAAATCTCAATAGGCCATCCTTTGAAACTTGAAATTGTGGCTTCAATTCCTTTTCTACTTCACTCCTCAAGTGGATTAAATGTGGATCTCGTAATTGTCCTTCCTTAATTTATTGGATAAGATCGGAATGCACTTGGATGGAGGCCATCAATACCATCGAGTCTTGCTCTTTCCTCAAAGCTTTCAAATCAAAATTTTCTTCTAATAACTTCCATTGCTTCACAACTAGACTAGCCATAAAACTTGTAGATTTCCTGCTAAGTGCATCAGCTACAACATTGGCTTTGCCCGGGTGATAACGGATGGCACAATCATAATCCTTCAGAAGTTCTATCCATCTTCGCTGCCTCATGTTTAACTCTTTCTGAGTGAAAATGTATTTTAAACTCTTGTGATCAGTGAAGGTTTCAAACTGTCGACCATACAAATAATGTCTCCAAATCTTTAGAGCAAAAATAATTACTGCTAATTCCAAATCATGAGTTGGATAATTCAATTCATAACCTTTAAGTTGCCTAGAAGCATAAGCAATTACTCTCCCTTCCTGCATCAAAACACATCCTAGGCCTTTTCTTGAAGCATCAGTATAAACTACAAATCCCTCACTACCACTTGGAATAGTGAAAATAGGGGCACTAGTCAATCTTCTTTTTAACTCTTGAAAACTTTGCTCACAATCATCACCCCATACAAATTTCATATTCTTTTTAGTGAGGTTGGTGAGAGGTTGAGTGATTCGAGAAAATCCCTCAACAAATCTCCTGTAATAACCTGCCATGCCCAAAAAGCTTCGAACTTCTGTTACATTTGTTGGTACTTCCCATTCAACTACAACTTCTATTTTCCTTGGATCAACAGATATACCCTTCCCTGAAATCACATGGCCTAAGAAAGCAACTTCATTCAACCAAAATTCACATTTGTTGAACTTCGCATACAACTTCTTTTCTCTTAGTATGGACAACACATCTCTCAAGTGTTCCTCATGCTCCTGATTACTCTTTGAATACACCAATATGTCATCAATAAATACAATTACACAGATATCCAAGAGCGGTTGAAATATCCTATTCATTAGTTCCATAAAAGCTGCAGGGGCATTTGTCAAACCGAAAGGCATCACCAAGAATTCATAATGACCATATCGAAGTTCAAAAGTCGTTTTTGAAATATCCTCCTCCTTGATCTTCAACTGATAGTAACTCCACCTCAGGTCAATCTTAGAGAATACTTGTGCACCCTGCAGTTGATCAAACAAATCATCAATTCTAGGTATGGGATACTTATTTTTGATGGTCACCGATTCAACTGTCTATAATCAATGCAAAGCCTAAATGTTCCATCCTTCTTCTTCACTAATAGTACCGAGCACCCCATGGGGATACACCTGGGTTGTATGAAACCCTTATCTAATAATTCTTGTATTTGCTTCTTTAATTCCTCTAGCTCGAGTGGTGCCATTCTGTAGGGAGGCTTAGATATTGGGGTTGTACTGAGACCGATCAATAGCAAATTCACCCTCTCTATCTAGAGGTAAACCAAGCAAGTCATCCGGGAATACATCGGGAATTCTTTGACCACTACAATTTCATCTAGATGGGTTTCTGATTTGAATGCTCCTTTACACACACCATATAACAAAACAACCTTTCTGATAAGACGATAAACTTGAAGTGCCGATATCAAGCAAGGAGGCAAATCATGCCTAATGCCCTCAAAGAAAAATATAGGCTGATCCGGGTATGCGAAAGTAATTATTCTTTTGTAACAATCAATACTAGCGTGATGAGAAGATAACCAATCCATGCCAAGTATAATATCAAAGTCCCGATCTCTAGGAGAATCAAATTAGCAAGGAGTTCGTGGTCCCCAATAGAGATCAAACATGATGGGTAGACCAAGTTTGTTGCCAATGAATCTCCAACAGTTTTTTTGTTACATATAACATATAATCCAGGGGTTTAGGTAGAATATCCAAGTGACAAGCAAAGTATTGTGAAACAAACGATAAGTTGGAGCCGGATCAAACAAAACTTTTGCATTTCTTTTAGAAACATGAAGAATACCTTCCACCACCGATTTAGAAGCTTTAGAATCTTGTTCAAGTGATAGCGTACACTCTAGCATGGGCCGAGGGTCTAGGAGACAGTGGCTCTTTTCTTCTTCCTCAAAGGGCAATCTTTTATTTGATGATCCAACTTTCCACAACCAAAACATGCCCCATCACCCGAAACACCGAATTTGTTTCATGATTTAATCCATATTTTGCACATGACCGAGTCCTCCACAATGGTTTCCTTTTTCAAATCCAGATGTCTTAAACCTCTTGTTATTACTTTCTGATTCATTTCCAATCATATTTTTATTGGTAAACTTGTCCTTATCATTCGAATAATCGATCTCCAAAAATAATTTTCTTTGTTGCCATTAATGATCAGCCTCTACTTCCAATATAAGGTGGCAAAAAATTCTTCTTTCGATCATTAGAACAATTTTGTACATCAAATATCTTCTCTGTTTGCATCATCCGCTTTTTCTACCACCAATGAAATTTGGTTCACCACGTTTTCATCGGCTTACTCTGATTTTGTATCCTCGATCAACCCTTTTCATCCCCTTAATTAATCAGAAACAAATGAAATTGGAGGACCATAAGTCCTCATCATCCTAGATTCCTAAAATGCATCAAAGAAAATTTCCACCAATCATTATCATTGGACCTCAATATATTTTGCACGCCAACAAATAAAATATTTCAAAGATCCTCAAACAATGCTCTGATACCACCTCTCACACGCCCCTCAAAAATATATCGATAATATTTAAAATTTTCATCATAACTAACCCAGGATCCAAGCACACATTTGAGGTCACTAAGAAAACATTCAGATCAAAATTTCACCTCTATAGTCTATAAATTCATAACCCCGCATTTCATAAACATACCACACATCACTCGATAATTCACACAATCGAACTCAACTCATCAAAATAATAACCACAACATAAATTCACAAATGGGGAAGTCTATGCAGTCACCAAACCAACGATTATCATAAGATCATATCATTACACGAATATAACTTAACATACCAAAATCCTATACATGAGGGATCCTTTATCTTACACAAAATCAACAAGTTTAGATTCATCGTCACATTTCATAAGATGCAGAGTATCTTATACAACAAATACACATATGCTAACAAAGATCTGCCCAAAATCTTCTAAACTTTCCACCGCCTCAAAATTAATCTTATCATTTAAGCAAGCAATATGCTATCCTCAAAAAATTTATCAACAAATGGGGTGAGCATAAAGAGCGCAGACAAGTGACTAACATATCCATATCAAAATAGTACAACTTCCAAAGAGATACAGTTCCAAAATACAAGGCAGAATATACGATTTTGTACACATAATATCATTAAGAGCAGAAACACAATTGTCCTTTCAATCTTACATATTTGGTTCCCCACAGATTGGGGCATGGAGTAATTGGAGCATATCAAGAACAAAGGTAACATATCGAGCTTATCAATGGCATATAAAATGTTCAAGCATATCAACGGCATATGGAACATTTCAAGCAAAATCATCGGTGAATGAACATATCGAAGCATATCAAAACAAATATCGTATGAAGCTCAAACGTCGTCCTTGACGTTGCAATCATATCATTCTTATCCGAGCATGAACAGAAACAACTCACCAAAAAACTCTGGATGTCATATCAAGCATATAGAAGGTGTGGTGGGATCTCACCAGAATGTGATTCATCCATTTCTTGAATGACCACCGACAAAAAAGTCTCCCACGTCCGGGAGATCCATCCACCCACGCCTCTAGGTGAAGTCGAGGGGCCGGGCAGAGCATCGCTGGCTCTAAGCACATACCCTTTACCATTTCTCGCAAAGGTCCGTAATATCCCACGAGCCCGGGACTCCACAGAGGGTAATAAGCGCATCCCACAGAGCGGGACCCCACGGAGCTGGTAATAAAGATACCCTTTACCATTTCGGCAAAGGTCCGCATAATCCCACACACCAGAGTACAAGAGGTTAGTTTTAACAATAAGAAGCATATATCGGAAGCACACGCGGAACAACAAACGTGCATGTGCCTTTTCGAGACAATACGAAACAAAGAACAAATCTCTCACAAATGTATTCAGATTTGGAATAAATAAAAACAAGAGTGTAGCGCGTCGGCTTTCTCCCACGAGCAAAGGGCGACGACACTATAGTGGTGATCAGATCTCCCAAGGACGATTGAAATCAGAAGCGGCGGCGGCGACATCAGAGCAGCGATCAGATCTCCAGAAAGCGTCGGCTTCTCCCCAAGGGCGACGATACTGTAGCAGCAACCATAAATCCCTAGGGTGACGGTACCATAGCGGGCGATCTAATATACTGCAGCGGTGGCTTTTCCCAATGGCGCCGTTTACAGAAGGCGACCAGAGGGGATCAAACATGGCAGCGATGGCCCCTAGGGCTGGCGATGGTGGCGAGAGGGTTGAAACGATGGCAAGGCTCCCCACCGCTACCCCCCCCAAGTTGCTCTTCCAACATATCTTTTCCGAGAGAAACTCCTTCGACCAACCAAAGATCGGCGTCGGTCGCGCTCTAGATCGCGACAACCTGCTCTCATTTCCAGCGATCCTCGGCCTTTGGACTAGCCTCTTCAAGGCTCCGGTTGGAAGTCCAGATCTAAGCTTGGAATTCTTTTACTCCGAAGTTCAGGTGATAAGAAGATTGTCTGATATCTAGACTGTTGATTCAAAGAGAGCTTATTGAGACATGGTCTATGGCGATTGTTGGCTATGTGGTAGGTCTCAAAACATCTTATTTCCCACTATCCTCATTTATCAAAACTTCGATGGGGAATATCGTCATTTGATCTTCATATGCTTTTGAGAACGGATTCTTTGTTTGCAAGCTATACTCAAGAAGATTTGCAGCGAATCCTCGAAGGATTACGGACTATCCGCGGTCATCCAATGATTCTACGACGTTGGTCTCCGATGTCCGTTTTGAGTTAGATAGCCTCAGTCTATTCCATTATGGGTATCCTTTCAAGGACTGCCTCTACATCTTTGGAGTCGACGTTTTTATTGCAAAGTTATGCAGCACTCGGGACAGCCACTCTACATCGACAAAGCAACAGCAGCTCGGATTTAGATTAGCATTTCCACGAGCATGTGTGCTGGTTTCTTCCGATGAAGATCTTCCTAATGAGGTTTTCTATCGTGATCTTGACGGAACACTTTCGGAAGGTACATGTCTCATATTCCCGGAAGCCATTAACGATGTCGGCGTTGCTTATCTTTTGGTCATCCAAATGGAGCTTGTCAACAAACCCCAAATCCAACCACAAAGGTCTATCGACCACGCCAAAGCGCCTCAAAGAACAAAGTGATTCTTCTCTAATGGCAGCAAGACCGATGGTGGCAAAAACTATTGAGCATTCCGACTGCAAGGAAAGCACCGCGGACAGAAGGACAATTCCAAAACTTTATCTGTACCTATAATGTCGAGCCTTCCACAACAGGGGTTTCCCATGGTACTAGTGGACAGGAGAAACATAAGTCGAAACTTTATCTCTTCCAATATCATCGGATCCATCCACACTAGCTCAACGAACTCGGGTCCAAGCAAATCTCGCTAGCAAGGATATTATTCCTCAACAAACTCAAAGCCACAACAAACATTGCCAACAAGGATATTCTGTCTCAACAAACTCATGCTCCAACAAACCTCTATAGCCGATCGCTCCAACAAGTACAATCCAGGATATTGTGATGCAACAATCTTATCGAAGCTTCAACAAACCCTGCCAATCATGACCACATGATTCAAGGTATTTTAAAGTTTAAAAATCTGCAAGTCTGTAGATGAAGTGGATAAATATAGGAATAAAGCCATAAAAGGTAAGGATATTGTGCGGGAGGAAAATACAAAACCGAAAGATAAGAAAAAGGATGGTACAATCCATCCAAAGTCGTAGGATGAATACCTTACTATCTTTTACTAATGAAGATAACATGCTGGAATGTTCATGGACTTAATAAGCCGGAGAAATGTCGGAGCTCAATAGAATAATCAAGTCTGCCGCATGTGATATTGTTATTCTAGTGGAAACAAAAATTAAACAATCGCTGTTCAAGCTCAAAAGAATTTAATATGGCCGGACGCAGAACTGTTTACCAATGACTCAAATGACACTTTTGGTAGAATATGGGTCTTATGGCATCCTAACTCTATTAATGCTTGGTTTATTTCTGCTCTTGATCAATTCATTCATCTTAAGGTAGAGGATAAAAAGAATGGTTGTCAATTCAATTTCACCGGTATATATGCTTCAAACAAGATGCAAGAAAGAAATACTCTTTGGTCTGACCGACTAATATTGTAAATGGCTGTCTCAATGTACCTTGGATTGTTCTTGGAGACTTTAATACTGTTCGGTTTTAAAAATGAAAAAAAGGGTGGTAGACAACTTTCGAAAGCCACTTCAAAAGTTCAATGATTACATTGACAATCTGCAGCATTGTTTGATATGAAATCTGTGGGTAATTGGCTCTCCCGGAGTAATCAAGGTGCTGCTAACAGAAAAATAATGGCTCGACTTGATAGGTGTTTGATTAATCATGAATGGTTAACAGTTTACCCAGATTCACTTCTTGAGTATGGTGTTTGCTTTGTTTTCTCACCATTCTTTAATGTATATACACGCAAAAAAAAAGCGACACCAAGAGGCAAGAAACCATTTAGATTCTTTAACATGTGGAGTACTCATCCTCAATTTCTTGATGTTATCGATCTGCTTGGAATGTTAATGTGCATGGATCCCCCCTTACATCTTATGTCAAAAGCTCAAAGCCCGTAAAAGCAAAGACTAAAGGAGTGGAATACAAATACCTTTGGCAATATTAACACCAGAGTTCAACTTTGCAGAAAGGAACTAATGTCTATGCAACATGAGCTGCAACTTCAGCCAAATGATGAAAATATTATCTACAAAGAGGCGTAAGCCGAAAATAACTTCATGCAAGGGATTCCAAAACAGAGGAAAGTTTTGCAAAGCGTAAGTCTCGACAACATTGGCTTACGCTTAGGGATTCCAATACAAAATTTTTCTATGCTTCAATTGCTACTCGAAGGGCTATTAACCAGACGAGCAAATGCAGAGACAAAGATGATAATCTTATTGAGAAGTTGGATGAGGTTAAAGCACACACAGAGCAATTTTTTTATTCCTTACTCAATCAAGCCGGGAAACCTAATAACATTCATGTGGAGCCGACTAGAAAACTTGATTCAGAAGCTATTTCAATCCTCAATGCCCCAATTACAGGATGATGAAAATTGTATATGTTATCTTTAAGTCACCAAAGCACAAAAAAGCCCAGGTCCAGATGGATTTCCAAATGAATTTTACCAAACTGCTTGGTCTATTATTGGAAATGATGTGATCAAGGCTTGCCAACATTTTTTCTCTTCAGGTCATATTCTTAGAGAGATGAATTGCACTTTTATTTCCTTAATTCCGAAGAATGCAGGGGCTGATTAACTAGAGAACTATCGACCCATATCATTATGCAACTTTATTTACAAGATCATCTCCAAAGTATTGGCAAATAGAATGCAAAAGGTAATACACAAGATCATCTCCAAACTATCGACCGGGATCACAAAGACATTCCTTATGTACATGGCAGGCCCTTCTCAATAAACTACCTACAATAGACAATATGAAAAGAAGAGGTATCTATCATGTTAACCGATGCTCCCTTTGTATGCAACAAGAAGAAACTGTTGACCACCTTTATTTTGCTTGTGATTATACAAAATGGATATGGAAGTAGATTCTCCAAATGATTTGAACTCAATAGACTGCCAAAACCAAACTTGCACCAAGAACTAGGCTAACTCATGCAATGTTTCTCAAGAAAGGTCCTCTCACACAACCGGCAAAGGTTACTTTCGGATGCGCTATTTGGTGGATGTGGAAGGAGAGATGTAACAAATCTTTAAATGTCAACACACAAACAATGCTCAACTATTGAAAGAGATTATTAGAGACTCAAGATCCCAGTATGGAGCAAGATCTCAAAAGCAGACACTTTTACCCAAAGAGAAAAATATTTTTATCAATTTTAATTTTGCTATTAGCTAAAGATCTTGGGAATGATGCCAAATTTTGATATATCTGGATAAATATTTTCTATTTTGATTATAATTAGGAGTTATAGTCTACAACATGTGTAGTCATAACTATCGCATTCGCACTCTATGAGTTACATGGCTTTGTCTATGACTTGTATAGATAAAGCTATTTGCAGAAACTTTACACATAATCAATTTACTTTTACTTACCAAAAAAAAAAAAAAAAAATACACAAGATCATTAGCCCAAACCAAGCTGCTTTCATCAAAGGGAGAAGTATACATCATAACATTTTGCTTGCTAATGACTTGGTCAAAGATTTGCATTCAAAAGCAAGAGGGACAAAAATATGTTTTAAAGCTGATTTACGGAAAAGCCTTCGATGCGCAGTTAATAGGAAGTTTATCTATAAGATGCTCCTCGATATGAACTTCCCACAAAGAATGGGTTAATTGGATTCAATCTTGCCCGAAACTCCAAAGTTTTCGATACTCTTTAATGGCTCACCAATTGGTTTTTTTGGGAGCACGAATGGCATCCGACAAGGTGATCCACTCTCTCCGTATCTTTTACTATTATGCGATGGAAGGACTTAGTATGTTGTTGGAACACGCAAGTCTTAAATGGCAAACATTAAGGTACCCATTGTTTGGTTCTGCTCATATATCACATATAACATTTGCAGATGACTTACTTATCTTTCTCCAAAATGAACCAACTTCAAGAAAGAACCGGGCTACTATTATGAATGACTTTGGTATGGTTTCGACTTCAGCTAAATCATCGCGAAAAAAGTAAAGTATATATGAGCCCTTACGTTGAGGATAATGTCTTTATTGCACAAACTTTGGGGGTTAGTGAGGAAGCTTACCAGTTCCTTATTTGGGTCTCCCGCTCATATCCACAGCATTCACAAAACCCAATCGTCACCTATCTTGCAAAAAAAAATAAAGAATAGAATTTCTTCTTGGAAAAATAGGTTTCTATCAAAAGCAGGATGACTCGAACTCATCCGTTTTCGGTATTGCACTCCTACTCTATATATTGGTGTAATGCATTTCTTCTACCTGGACTTCTCCAAGATATTGAACGGTTATTAATGAACTTCTTCCGAATGGCACAAATGATAAGGCAATGCATATGGTAAATTGGGATAGCATTTGTAAACCGAAAGATGAAGGGGGGGGCTAAACTTGAGAAATACTAGAGATTGGAATCAAGCATGTCCGGTGCAGCAATTGTGGGATCTTTTGCAAAACAAATGTTCCTTATGGTCACTTTGGGTTTTAAGCTAGGTATCTTTCAAAAGAATCAATCTGGGAAATTTCAACAAGAACATACCACTCTGCAACTTGGAAAGGAATTTTAAAGGCAAGGAATTGGCTAATCAAACACATTTCCTATGCAATCTCTTGAGAACTAGTACTAATATGTGGTACGATCCTTGGGTGAATGGAAAGAGTATATTTCAATTATATGGTGACAGAATACTTAAAAGATCTCTGTGCTCCCAATGATTGGAAGGTTTCGAAGTTCATTGCTAACGGTATCTCGGTGTCTCCCTAATCCTATTTCCCCGAAATGTTATCACTTTGGCCGACTTATTATAGCTATTCCAATCACGAACAACTCTTGAGATAAACTTATTTGGCCTCATGACAATGGCAAATTTAGTGCCAGATGGAATCAAATTAGGCAAAGAAATAACAAGTGGGTCCCAAGCAATTGGACATGGGATCAACCGGGATCACAAAGACATTCCTTATGTACATGGCAGGCCCTTCTCAATAAACTACCTACAATAGACAATATGAAAAGAAGAGGTATCTATCATGTTAACCGATGCTCCCTTTGTATGCAATAAGAAGAAACTGTTGACCACCTTTATTTTGCTTGTGATTATACAAAATGGATATGGAAGGAGATTCTCCAATGATTTGAACTCAATAGACTGCCAAGATCAAACTTGCACCAAGAACTAGGCTTAACTCATGCAATGTTTCTCAAGAAAAGGTCCTCTCACACAACCGCAAAGGTTACTTTCAGATCGCGCTTATTTGGTGGATGTGGAAGGAGAGATGTAAATGAATCTTTAAATGTCAACACACAAACAATGCTCAGCTATTGAAAGAGATTATTAGAGACTCAAGATCCTGTATGGAGCAAGATCTCAAAACGGAGCACTTTACCCAAAGAGAAAAATATATTTTTATCAATTTTAATTTTGCTATTAGCTAAAGATCTTGGGAATGATGCCAAATTTTGATATATCTGGATAAACATTTTCTATTTTGATTATAATTAGAAGTTATAGTCTATAACATGTTTTTTTTTTTTTTGGTAAGTAAAAGTAAATTGATTATGTGTAAAGTTTCTACAAATAGCTTTATCTATACAAGTCATAGACAAAGCCATGTAACTCATAGAGTGCGAATGCGATAGTTATGACTACACATGTTGTAGACTATAACTCCTAATTATAATCAAAATAGAAAATATTTATCCAGATATTGCTCCATACTCTAACATGTTGTAGACTACACATGTTGAGATCTTGCTCCATACTCTATTTCTTTTGTCAATTTAAAATAAATGCTTACATTATCACAAGAAACTTATACGAAAATTCGAAAATGAGGGGTGTTACATCACCCATCCTAGTACTACTCTCGCCCAAGCACGCTTGACTTCGGAGTTCTGATGGGATCCGATGCTTTAGTGCTGGAATGATCGCACTCGTTTTGTGTGCGTCGTCCCTCGCCTTTGTGCACGTCACGGACGGCGTAACGACGACCGGGGACCCTCGCTCCCCGAAACCCTCGAACGATCTCGAATCGCCATTCTCGGATCTCTCGATGCCCTTGAGGCGAACGCAGCGCCGGACACGACAAGCGTGCGCCAAAAACCATGTGAACTTTCTCGAACGGACTGGAATCGCTATTATGACCCCATTCCGAAAGCTCTCTGAGCCCCACGAGACCGACTACGTAGTGGTCACGGCAAATTTTCGAGGCCCAAAACCACCGCCTCGGAGGTCTACGGAGAGGTTTTGGGCGCCAGGGCATAAAAAGGAGTGCAACACGAGGACTTCCTGGGGGGTCACCCATCCTAGTACTACTCGCCCAAGCACGATTAACTTCGGAGTTCTGATGGGATCCGGTGATTTAGTGCTGGTATGATCGCGACTTCGCTTTGTGTGTCGTGTCCCACGCTTTGTGCACGCCACGACGGCGATCGACGACCGGGGACCCTCGCGCACCCGAAACCCTCGAACGATCTCGGAATCGCCATTCTCGGATCTCTCCGATGCCCACGAGGCCGACCGCCACCGGACATGACAAGCGTCGCGCCAAACCATCTGAACTTTCTCGAACGGACTCAGAATCGCTATTGCGACCCCATTCCGGAAAGCTCTCTCGAGCCCCAGGACCGACTCATGTGGCGGTCACGATAAATTTCGAGGCCTAAAACCATCACCTCGGAGGTCGACGGGAGAGGTTTTGGTCGCCGGGCACAAAAAGGAGTGCAACACGAGGACTTCCTGTGGGGTCACCCATCCTAGTACTACTCTCGCCAAGCACGCTTGACTTCGAGTTCTGAAGGGATCCGGTGCTTTAGTGCTGGTATTATCGCATTGCGTTTTGTGTGCGTCGCCCCTCGCCTTTGTGCACGCCACGGACGGCGACGACGACCGGGGACCCTCGCTACCTGAAACCCTCGAACGATGTCGAATCGCCTTTCTCGGATCTCTCCGATGCCCACGAGGCCGACCGCGTCGGACACGACAAGCGTCGCGCCAAACCCTCTGAACTTTCTCGAATGGACTCGAATCGCTATTGCGACCCCATTCGAAAAGCTCTCTCGAGCCCCACGAGACTGACTGCATAGCGGTCATGACAAATTTCGAGGCCCAAACCATCGCCTCGGAGGTCGACGGGAGAGGTTTTGGTCGCTCGGGGCACAAAAAGGAGTGCAACACGAGGACTTCGCAGGGGGTCACCCATCCTAGTACTACTCTCGCCCAAGCACGCTTTGTTGAATCTCGTATTTTGATGATGAAACCACCTGATATGTGTTTATAATTTAAACTACATTTTGAGTCATGCAGGTCTACTTCGATCAGAATTAGACAGTTAACGCAGGAGGAATTGACGCTATGTTCGAGGAGATCACGTCGAGATATTGACTGGCAGAAGGCTTCGGACGTCGGGCATCGGGCTAAGGAGAGCGGAATTGCACAAAGGATATCGGGGTTGCGGAGGTCAACCGCCAATTGGGCAAATAGACGCAAGAGAGGACGATTTTTTTTTTTTTTTTGGTAAGTAAAAGTAAATTGATTATGTGTAAAGTTTCTACAAATAGCTTTATCTATACAAGTCATAGACAAAGCCATGTAACTCATAGAGTGCGAATGCGATAGTTATGACTACA
The DNA here is from genome assembly GCA_900464855.2 of Musa schizocarpa. Taxonomy (NCBI): domain Eukaryota; kingdom Viridiplantae; phylum Streptophyta; class Magnoliopsida; order Zingiberales; family Musaceae; genus Musa; species Musa schizocarpa. The sequence continues at coordinate 4,712,498 of UBIG03000001.1, forward strand.
CATGTTGTAGACTATAACTCCTAATTATAATCAAAATAGTAAATATTTATCCAGATATATCAAAATTTGGCATCATTCCCAAGATCTTTAGCTAATAGCAAAATTAAAATTGATAAAAATATTTTTTTCTTTGGGTAAAGTGTCTCCGTTTTGAGATCTTGCTCCATACAGGATCTTGAGTCTCTAATAATCTCTTTCAATAGCTGAGCATTGTTTGTGTGTTGACATTTAAAGATTCTGTTACATCTCTCCTTCCACATCCACCAAATAGCGCATCCTAAAGTAACCTTTGCCAGGGTTGTGAGAGGACCTTTTCTTGAGAAACATTGCATGAGTTCGCCTAGTTCTTGGTGCAAGTTTGGTTCTTGTGCGTCTATTGAGTTCAAATCATTGGAGAATCTCCTTCCATATCCATTTTGTATAATCACAAGCAAAATAAAGGTGGTCAACAGTTTCTTCTTGTTGCATACAAAGGGAGCATCGGTTAACATGATAGATACCTCTTCTTTTCATATTGTCTATTGTAGGTAGTTTATTGAGAAGGGCCTGCCATGTACATAAGGAATGTCTTTGTGATCCCGGTCGATCCCATGTCCAACTGCTTGGGACCCACTTGTTATTTCTTTGCCTAATTTGATTCCATGCAGATGTGGCACTAAATTTGCCATTGTCATGAGGCCAAATAAGTTTATCTCAAGAGTTGTTCGTGATTGGAATAGCTATAATAGTCAGCCAAAGTGATAACATTTTTGGGGAAATAGGATTAGGGAGACACAGTACCGTTAGCAATGAACTCGAAAACCTTCCAATCTTTGGGAGCCCCAGATCTTTTTCATATTCTGTCACCATATATAATTGAAATATACTCTTCCCATTCACCCAAGGATCGTACCACATATTAGTACTAGTTCCAAGAGATTGCATAGGAAATGTGTTTGATTAGCCAATTCCTTGCCTTTAAAATTCCTTTCCAAGTCTGCAGAGTGGTATGTTCTTGTTGAAATTTCCCAGATTGATTCTTTTGAAAGATACCTAGCGTAAAAACCCAAAGTGACCATAAGGAACATTTGTTTTGCAAAAAGATCCCACAATTGCTGCACCGGACATGCTTGATTCCAATCTCTAGTATTTCTCAAGTTTAGCCCCCTTCATCTTTCGGTTTACAAATGCTATCCCAATTTACCATATGCATTGCCTTATTATTTGTGCCATTCCAGAAAGAAGTTCATTAATAACCGCTCAATATCTTGGAGAAGTCCAAAGAGGTAGAAGAAATGCATTACACCAATATATAGAGTAGGAGTGCAATACGAACGGATGAGTTCGAGTAGATCCTGCTTTTGATAGAAACCTATTTTTTTCAAGAAGAAATTCTATTCTTTATTTTTTTGCAAGATAGGCTGACAAAGGGTTTTGTGAATGCCCATGGATATGAGCGGGAGACCAAATAAGGAACTGCAAAAGCTTCCCTCACTAACCCCCAAAGTTTGTGCAATAAAGACATTATCCCCTCAACGTAAGGGCTCATATATACTTTACTTTTTCGCATGATTTAACCAAGTCCAGAAACCATACCAAAGTCATTCATAATAGTAGCCGGGTTCTTTACTGAAGTTGGTTCATTTTGGAGAAAGATAAGTAAGTCATCTGCAAATGTTATATGTGATATATGAACGAACCAAAGAATGGGTACCTTAATGCTGCCATTTAAGACTCGTGTTCCAACATACAGCCTAAGTCCTTCCATCGCAATAGTAAAAAGATACGGAGAGAGGGATCACCTTGTCGGATGCCATTCGTGCTCCCTAAAAAACCAATTGGTGAGCCATTAAAGAGTATCGAAAACTTTGGAGTTTCGAGGCAAGATTGAATCCAATTAACCCATTCTTTGTGGGAAGTTCATATAGAGGAGCATCTTATAGATAAACTTCCTATTAACTGAATCGAAGGCTTTCCGTAAATCAGCTTTAAAACATATTTTTGTCCCTCTTGCTTTTGAATGCAAATCTTTGACTAAGTCATTAGCAAGCAAAATGTTATGATGTATACTTCTCCCTTTGATGAAAGCAGCTTGGTTTGGGCTAATGATCTTGTGTATTACCTTTTGCATTCTATTTGCCAATACTTTGGAGATGATCTTGTAAATAAAGTTGCATAATGATATGGGTCGATAGTTCTCTAGTGAATCAGCCCCCCCCATTCTTGAATTAAGGAAATAAAAGTGCAATTCATCTCTCTAAGAATATGACCTGAAGAGAAAAAATGTTGGCAAGCCTTGATCACATCATTTCCAATAATAGACCAAGCGGTTTGGTAAAATTCAGCCGGAAATCCATCCGGACTGGGCTTTTGTGCTTTGGTGACTTAAAGATAACACATACAATTTCGTCATCCAGTAATTGGGGCATTGAGGATTGAAATAGCTTCAATCAAGTTTTCTAGTCGGCTCCACATGAATGTTATTAGGTTTCCCAAAAGATTGAGTAAGGAATAAAAAAATTGCTCTGTGTGCTTTAACCTCATCCAACTTCTCAATAAGATTATCATCTTTGTCTCAAAGATTTGTCGATCTGGTTAATAGCCCTTCGAGTAGCAATTGAAGCATAGAAAAATTTTGTATTGGAATCCCCTAAAGTAAGCCAATGTTGTCGAGACTTCTGCTTTGCAAAACTTTCCTCCTGTTTTAAGGCTTGCATGAAGTTATTTAAATCTTCGCCTCTTTGTAGATAATATTTTCATCATTTGGTCAAGTTGCAGCTCATGTTGCATAGACATTAGTTCCTTTCTCGCAAAGTTGAACTCGGTGTTAATATTGCCAAAGGTATTTGTATTCCACTCCTTTAGTGCTGCTTTTTTGGGGCTTTGAGCTTTTGACATAAGATGTAAGGGGGGATCCATGCACATTAACATTCCAAGCAGATCCGATAACATCAAGAAATTGAGGATGAGTACTCCACATGTTAAAGAATCTAAATGGTTTCTTGCCTCTTGGTGTCGCTTTTTTCTGCGTGTATATACATTAAAGAATGGTCGAAAACAAACAAAGACCATACTCAAGAAGTGAATCTGGGTAAACTGTTAACCATTCATGATTAATCAAACACCTATCAAGTCGAGCCATTATTTTTTTTCTGTTAGCAGCACCTTGATTACTCCGGGAGAGCCAATTACCCACAGATTTCATATCAAACAATGCTGCAGTGTCAATGTAATCATTGAACTTTTGAAGCTGGCTTTCTGAAAAGTTGTCTACCACCCTGTTTTTCATTTGTGTACCGAACAGTATTAAAGTCTCCAAGAACAATCCAAGGTACATTGAGACAGCCATTTACAATATTAGTCGGTCGGACCAAAGAGTATTTCTTTCTTGCATACTGTTTGAAGCATATATACCAAAGAAATTGAATTGACACCATTCTTTTTATCCTCTACCTTAAGATGAATGAATTGATCAAGAGCAGAAATAAACCAAGCATTAATAGAGTTAGGATGCCATAAGACCCATATTCTACCAAAAGTGTCATTTGAGTCATTGGTAAACAGTTCTGCGTCCGGCCATATTAAATTCTTTTTTTGAGCTTGAACGCCGATTGTTTAATTTTTTGTTTCCACTAGAATAACAATATCACATCTGGCAGACTTGATTATTCTATTGAGCTCCCGACATTTCTCCGGCTTATTAAGTCCGCTGAACATTCCAAAGATGTTATCTTCATTAGTAAAAGATAGTAAGGTATTCATCCTACGACTTTGGATCGGAGGACGATCTTGTTGAAGAATCGGGAACGCCAACCAATGACGTGTCGAACAACGGAATGTCGATTCGCGTTGTAATAACTATCTAGATCGAGAGTAGAGTTTTGGTTTGCATGTGCAGGATTAACTTCGATAACGATGAAGACATAAAAGCCAAACAAAGTGCGGAGTCAAGCACGAAAAGAATTTGTTGGGAGTTCAAGAGTTCGACGAAGTCCATAGGATCATCGGGAACGCTGAAACTAGCCGAGAATGAGTAGGGAGCTTACCAAGGGTTTTTTTGGAAGCTTCGCCGGAAGGTTAGGTGGGAAGTTCGCAGAGTTTGCCGAGAAAGATCGGAGCTTGCGAAGAAGCTCATTGGAACTCGCCAAGATCAAATCGTGAAGTTTAAGAGCTTGCCGGAGTCCATGAGAATGGTTTCCAGAGTTTATCGGAAGACCACAAAGTTCGCCCGAAGCTTCACGGAAGAAGTCTTGAATTATGGACTTTGTAATAGCTTATATAATGTCTTTAAAATTCGTAGTTAGCATGTTAATTAGGGTTAGGATTAGGTATTAATCCTATAACCCAAGTAGGGGCCTATAACACTGTAGGCTAAAAAAACTCAGAGGCGGTGGGCTGAAAACACTTAGCGGGCTGAAAACATCAGAGGCGGTGGCACCGCCTGGGCTGAGTGGTGGCACCGCCCAGCACCCGAAAGTGCTGAGCGGTGACACCTCTTGGGCTGGCGCGGTGGCACCGCCAAAGATCGGGAACCCAAAGAGAATTTGAATTTTGGAGCCCAAATTTGAATCCTCTTGAGGCCTATAAGTACCCCTCAAATCTCAGCTGAGATAACAACTTTTGAGCAGCAAGAGTTTGAGAGAAAGGTCTTAGAAAAGTGTTAGCTTGTCTTCTTTTCAATTTGCTAGTGTTCACCTCATCTCTTCTCGAAAATCTGTAAGAGAGTGAACCGCTTGTAAAGAGTTGTATGAGGGGTATTTATCCTTCCATTTCAAGAGACTTGCTAGTGGAAGGTGGGAGCCTCATCGAAGAGGGGCCTCGCAAGTGGAGTAGGTCATTTGACCGAACCACTCTAAAATCGGTGTGATCCTTGGTTTGCATATCATTATTGCTATTTACATTATTGTAAACCTTCTTATATACTTTAGTTCCTTATTACTTTTGCTGCGCATATTTAAGAATACGCTTTCAAGATTAAGCTTGTCAAGTTCCGTTCTTATCATACGTAAGATTTTTTAAAAACCGAAGTTTTAATCCGCTGCACTAATTCCCCCCCTCTTAGTGCTGCTCCGATCCTAACAATTGGTATCAGAGCCACGGTTTTCTACTTTGGTTTAACACCCAAATAGAAATGGCTCTTTATGGCTTTCAAGAGGGCTTATCGGTTTTTCGTCCACCGTTGTTTAACGGATTGGACTACACTTATTGGAAAACTTCGAATGAGAGTTTTCTTGATTTCTATGAATTTGGATTTATGGAATATTGTTGAAAACGGTTTTCAACTTCCCTCTAAACCGATGAACGAATGGTCGGATTTAGAGAAGAAGTATTTTTCTTTAAACGCAAAGGCTATGAATGCCTTATTTTGTGCTTTGGACAAAAAAATGAGTTTAATCGGTTTCTACTTGAAACGGCTTTTCGATATTTGGCGAACACTTGAAATCACGCACGAGGGAACTAGTAGAGTCAAAGACTCGAAAGTTAACATTTTATTGCATGATTTTGAGCTTTTTTCAAATGCAACCAAGTGAGACTATAGGCGACATATACACCGTTTCACAGGATGTCGTCAATAATCTAAGAGTTCTTGGTAAATCTTTTTTCGAATTTTGATCTCATAAAGATCTTAAGATCCCTTCCAAAAAAATGGGGATTCTAAAATAACCGCAATACAAGAAACAAAAAAGATTTAAATATTTTTTTTCCACTTGAAGAACTTATCGCTCATTGATGACATATGAAATGGTGCGCAATGCACATGATGAACACAATGAACATTTGAACCACCTTCCAAAGAATAGGAAGGATTTTGAACTCCTGGACAAATGAATACCACTTGAGCGATGACTCAAGTGATGAGGACAATGATGAACTTGAACTTGAACACTAACTCTTAATAAGTTCATTAAACAAAAATCTAAAATGAACAATGAACTTGAACGGAGGAAGAGGCCAAAGAAAAGGAAGGCACCCAAGGATGAATCAAGAACTTCCAAAGGTGAAACGGCGAATTGGGCTTTGATGGGCTTCGACCACAAGGTAAGTAACTCAACTCTCTTGAATTATTTTGAAATTACTTGATGTTTTCCATGATGTATTTTCTCTTTTCTTTTGAATATTTATTTTTCTTGAAAATTGTATGTTTTATGTTAATAGAATAAAATGTTAGATTTAAATAATCATATATATGTGCTTGAGAAGCAAGAATGTGTATTTTGATGATTTCCATATTAACTTTCAATGATGATGCATGGTTTTTATATGGAAGGCTTAATGATATTTTTTTTAAAACCTTGTCTTTGGTTTTCAAACATGATGTATGTTTTTGACATAAGAACAAAACTTGAGCATGCTAATATAAAGTCAATCACATAAATTAAAACTAAAGAAGTTTTAGTTATCTATAAGAATCATTCAAAATTATGTTCAATGAAACCATTGCATAATGATGTAATGAAAATATTAAACATTTTGAAATCATGTTTTAGTGTCATGCATAATGATCATGCTTAATAAATTTCAAAATTATGCATATGAATCTTGTGATTTATGGATTATTGATTTTTACCATAATGAAAGTGCCTTATTAATCTTTGTTGTAATAAATCTTACACTTTCGGTTTTAAACATTATACATGTTTTTATTTGGTATAAGTGAAATAAAATCATATGAATTGAAACAACTAAAAAGAGGAAAATATTTTTTCCTTGAAAAATTATTTTTCTCTATCCTATTGATCTTGATGTTTATTATGATAAATCTATGTATACCATTTTGAATCTCTTGAAAGTAATGTTGATATTTTGATGATTTTGATGATTTAAATTTGAAATGAGTTTTATCAAAATCATGATATTGATTTCTTGGAATAACATGAGATTACCTTTGATGATCATTTTGATTCATGGAATTTTGGATTCATGACTTGGTCTTACATTTGTTTATGAGATGGTTGAAATCTTTGTACGTTTGAATTCTTCCCTTCTCCTTTCAATTTATGCATGTTATATGTTAAAGATTTAAAACCATGTTTTAGTATTATGCATATCTAAGAAATATTGATGTGACAAATTGAATAAGTTGAAAATGAATGATGATTTTTCTCTTGAATATAACTTGTGATATTTTTTATATAAATCATCATTTTAATTTCTTGACATTCGATACATGAGATTTTATTATAAATCAAAATTTCTCATTAATCGATCTTCTATGATTTTACTTGATATTCTCTTGAGAGGAGATTTTCTAAATGAATCATGATTTTTCCTTGTGAGTTCTTGGAGTTATTACTTGATTTTTCTTTTAAAACAAGATCTCTTCTTTGTACTCCTATGATTTTTCTTGATATTTTATTTAAAGAAGATATTTACTATATGAATCATGTCTTTTGGTATTCAAATGATTTTATCCTTCATGACATGATTTCTTTGTATTTTTGGCTTCCATGGCTTGAAATGTTTTGGTATAATGCATGCAATGATGAAATATTCATAAAGTTAAAATAATGTATGCAATACTTATGATAATGATGTACATGATGTATTTATTGCATATGATGTGTGTTTGGTATCATGATCAACATGTTGATATATGCTTATTAATGATGATTGATTTATTTTTCGGTATCGTGCATGAAAAATAAGGTTATTGAAATTGTGTATATTTTAATTTGAATATATAATGATGTACAAATAAGAATGATACTTACCTTTGTCATAATATGAAAAGTGATATAAGGGTCTTCCCTTCTTTTTGACAATGACAAAGGGGGAGCAAGAATTTCTAGCGTGGACATCATGAAAAGAGGCAAACTAACTAGCTTGCACAATTTAAGGATATTGTGCGGGAGGAAAATTACATGGCTTTGTCTATGACTTGTATAGATAAAGCTATTTGTAGAAACTTTACACATAATCAATTTACTTTTACTTACCAAAAAAAAAAAAAAAAAAAAAAAAGATCTCAAAACGGAGCACTTTACCCAAAGAGAAAAATATATTTTTATCAATTTTAATTTTGCTATTAACTAAAGATCTTGGGAATGATGCCAAATTTTGATATATCTGGATAAACATTTTCTATTTTGATTATAATTAGGAGTTATAGTCTACAACATGTGTAGTCATAACTATCGCATTCGCACTCTATGAGTTACATTTTTTTTTTTTTTGGTAAGTAAAAGTAAATTGATTATGTGTAAAGTTTCTACAAATAGCTTTATCTATACAAGTCATAGACAAAGCCATGTAACTCATAGAGTCCGAATGCGATAGTTATGACTACACATGTTGTAGACTATAACTCCTAATTATAATCAAAATAGAAAATGTTTATCCAGATATATCAAAATTTGGCATCATTCCCAAGATCTTTAGCTAATAGCAAAATTAAAATTGATAAAAATATATTTTTCTCTTTGGGTAAAAGTGCTCCGTTTTGAGATCTTGCTCCATACAGGATCTTGAGTCTCTAATAATCTCTTTCAATAGCTGAGCATTGTTTGTGTGTTGACATTTAAAGATTCTGTTACATCTCTCCTTCCACATCCACCAAATAGCGATCTCAAAGTAACCTTTGCCCAGTTGTGTGAGAGGACCTTTTCTTGAGAAACATTGCATGAGTTAGCCTAGTTCTTGGTGCAAGTTTGGTTGCGGCAGTCTATTGAGTTCAGATCGCTGGAGAATCTCCTTCCATATCCATTTTGTATAATCACAAGCAAAATAAAGGTGGTCAACAGTTTCTTCTTTGTTGCATACAAAGGGAGCATCGGTTAACATGATAGATACCTCTTCTTTTCATATTGTCTATTGTAGGTAGTTTATTGAGAAGGGCCTGCCATGTACATAAGGAATGTCTTTGTGATCCCTTCGATCCCATGTCCAACCGCTTGGGACCCACTTGTTATTTCTTTGCCTAATTTGATTCCATGCAGATGTGGCACTAAATTTGCCATTGTCTTGAGGCCAAATAAGTTTATCTAAAGAGTTGTTCGTGATTGGAATAGCTATAATAGTCGGCCAAAGTGATAACATTTCTGGGGAAATAGGATTAGGGAGACACCAGTGCACCGTTAGTAATGAACTTCGAAAACCTTCCAATCTTTGGGAGCCCCGAGATCTTTTCAGATTCTACGTCACCATATAATTGAAATATACTCTTCCCATTCACCCAAGGATCGTACCACATATTAGTACTAGTTCCAAAGAGATTGCATAGGAAATGTGTTTGATTAGCCAATTCCTTGCCTTTAAAATTCCTTTCCAAGTCAAGAGTGGTATGTTCTTGTTGAAATTTCCCAGATTGATTCTTTTGAAAGATACCTAGCAGAAACCCAAAGTGACCATAAGGAACATTTGTTTTGCAAAAGATCCCACAATTGCTGCACTGACATGCTTGATTCCAATCTCTAGTATTTCTCAAGTTTAGCCCCCTTCATCTTTCGGTTTACAAATGCTATCCCAATTTACCATATGCATTGCCTTATCATTTGTGCCATTCCGAAGAAGTTCATTAATAACCGTTCAATATCTTGGAGAAGTCCAGCAGGTAGAAGAAATGCATTACACCAATATATAGAGTAGGAGTGCAATCTTACGAACGGATGAGTTCGAATTAGATCCCGCTTTTGATAGAAACCTATTTTTCCAAGAAGAAATTCTATTCTTTGTTTTTTTTTTTGCAAGATAGGGCTGACAGTGGGTTTTGTGAATGCCTGCGTGGATATGAGCTGGAGACCCAAATAAGGAACCGGCAAGCTTCCCTCACTAACCCCCAAAGTTTGTGCAATAAAGACATTATCCTCAACGTAGGGGCTCATATATACTTTACTTTTTTCATGATGATTTAACTGAAGTCCGAAACCATACCAAAGTCATTCATAATAGTAGCGGGTTCTTTCTACCAAGTTGGTTCATTTTGGAGAAAGATAAGTAAGTCATCTGCAAAATGTTATATGTGATATATGAACAGAACCCGAAGAATGGGTACCTTAATGTTGCCATTTAAGACTGCGTGTTCCAACATACAGCTAAGTCCTTCCATCATAATAGTAAAAAGATACTGAGAGAGTGGATCACCTTGTCGGATGCCATTCGTGCTCCCAAAAAAATCAATTGGTGAGCCATTAAAGAGTATCGAAAACTTTGGAGTTTCCGGGCAAGATTGAATCCAATTAACCCATTGCTGTGGGAAGTTCATATCGAGGAGCATCTTATAGATAAACTTCCTATTAACTGAATCGAAGGCTTTCCCAGAAATCAGCTTTAAAACATATTTTTGTCCCTCTTGCTTTTGAATGCAAATCTTTGACCAAGTCATTAGCAAGCAAAATGTTATGATGTATACTTCTCCCTTTGATGAAAGCAGCTTGGTTTGGGCTAATGATCTTGTGTATTACCTTTTGCATTCTATTTGCCAATACTTTGGAGATGATCTTGTAAATAAAGTTGCATAATGATATGGGTCGATAGTTCTCTAGTGAATCAGCCCCTGCATTCTTCGAAATTAAGGAAATAAAAGTGCAATTCATCTCTCTAAGAATATGACACGAGAAGAAAAAATGTTGGCAAGCCATGATCACATCATTTCCAATAATAGACCAAGCAGTTTGGTAAAATTCAAATGGAAATCCATCCGGACTGGGCTTTTGTGCTTTGGTGACTTAAAGATAACATATACAATTTAGTCATCCGTAATTGGGGCATTGAGGATTGAAATAGCTTCAAATCAAGTTTTCTAGTCGGCTCCACATGAATGTTATTAGGTTTCCCAGCTTGATTGAGTAAGGAATAAAAAATTGCTCGTGTGTGCTTTAACCTCATCCAACTTCTCAATAAGATTATCATCTTTGTCTCTGCATTTGTCGTCTGGTTAATAGCCCTTCGAGTAGCAATTGAAGCATAGAAAAATTTTGTATTGGAATCCCCTAGCGTAAGCCAATGTTGTCGAGACTTCTGCTTTGCAAAACTTTCCTCCTGTTTTGGAATCCCCTTGCATGAAGTTATTTCTGACTTCTGCCTCTTTGTAGATAATATTTTCATCATTTGGTCAAGTTGCAGCTCATGTTGCATAGACATTAGTTCCTTTCTGCAAAGTTGAACTCGGTGTTAATATTGCCAAAGGTATTTGTATTCCACTCCTTTAGTCTTTGCTTTTACAGGCTTTGAGCTTTTGACATAAGATGTAAGGGGGGGGATCCATGCACATTAACATTCCAAGCGGATCGATAACATCAAGAAATTGAGGATGAGTACTCCACATGTTAAAGAATCTAAATGGTTTCTTGCCTCTTGGTGTCGCTTTTTTTTTGCGTGTATATACATTAAAGAATGGTCGAAAAACAAAGGAGCACCATACTCAAGAAGTGAATCTGGGTAAACTGTTAACTATTCATGATTAATCAAACACCTATCAAGTCGAGCCATTATTTTTCTGTTAGCAGCACCTTGATTACTCGGGAGAGCCAATTACCCACAGATTTCATATCAAACAATGCTGCAGTGTCAATGTAATCATTGAACTTTTGAAGCTCGGCTTTCAAAGTTGTCTACCACCCTTTTTTCATTTGTGTACCGAACAGTATTAAAGTCTCCAAGAACAATCCAAGGTACATTGAGACAGCCATTTACAATATTAGTCGGGTCGGACCAAAAGAGTATTTCTTTCTTGCATACTGTTTGAAGCATATATACCAAAGAAATTGAATTGATGACCATTCTTTTTATCCTCTACCTTAAGATGAATGAATTGATCAGTAGCAGAAATAAACCAAGCATTAATAGAGTTAGGATGCCATAAGACCCATATTCTACCAAAAAGTGTCATTTGAGTCATTGGTAAACAGTTCTGCGTCCGGCCATATTAAATTCTTTTGAGCTTGAACAGCGATTGTTTAATTTTTTGTTTCCACTAGAATAACAATATCACATCGCAGACTTGATTATTCTATTGAGCTCCCCGACATTTCTCCGGCTTATTAAGTCCATGAACATTCCAAAGATGTTATCTTCATTTGTAAAAGATAGTAAGGTATTCATCCTTCGACTTTGGATGGATTGTACCATCCTTTTCTTTATCTTTTCGGTTTTGTATTTTCCTCCCATTTAATATCCTTACCTTTTATGGCTTTATTCCTATATTTATCCACTTCATCTACAGCTTGCAGATTTTTAAACTTTAAAATACCTTGAATCATGTGGTCTTGATTGGCAGGGTTTGTTGAAGCTCGATAAGATTGTTGCATCACAATATCCTGGATAGTACTTGTTGGAGCAGTCTGGCTATAGAGGTTTGTTGGAGCATGAGTTTGTTGAGTTACATGGCTTTGTCTATGACTTGTATAGATAAAGCTATTTGTAGAAACTTTACACATAATCAAAAGAGAAGATGCAAATGTAACATTTGCCAAATTGTTTGCTTGCCTCATGTAAAATATTATCTCTTGCTAGTTTGGCATTTTTGCTAGCTTGTATGTTGCAAAAAACTTATCACTTTTTCAAACATTTTGCTAGCTTACACTTTGCAAAAGAAAGCAAAAAATGACACTTCTAGAAGAAAGAGCTTGTTAATTTGAACATCACAAGCTTGCCTATCTTAAGAAACAAAAATTGCAAAAAGTGCTATCTTGCCTATCTCAAGAAGCAAAACTTGCAATTTGCACATTGCAATAGGAAGCAAGAATCATGAACTTACACAAGAAAGCTATCTTACATTTGCTTTCGAAATTTTTTTGCTAGCTTGTATATTGTGAAACTTACATATCGTAAACATTGCTAGCTTGTAGTCTAAAAGAGAAGCAAAAAAAAGTGCTATCTCAAAAGAAGCAAATGTGCTATCTTGCCTATCTTAAAAGGCAAAATGGTAACTTGCACACCTAGCAAAACTTGACAAATTTGCATATTTCAAGAAGCAAGAGTTGCTTTCTTGAATATCTCAATATTGCTAGCTTGCATGATGTAGAACTTACTATCTTGAACATTACCAAAAGTGCTATCTTGTATGCTGTAAAACTTGCATATCTAAAACTTGATAGCTTGAATGTCCTAAGCATGATGCATTACTTGCTAAATTTTCTAGCTTCAAAACTGCATGATGATAAAACTTAATATTATGTTTTTCATGCAATGAGTTGAACTTATATTACCAACACAAAGAATAGTTGTACTTCTCCTTTTTTTGTTGATGACAAAGGGGAGAAGTATGTTGATGACATGATATGCATAAGTTTATGCATATGTTCATGATGATGTGTTGCAAGTATTCATGATGAATATTGCAATGACTTGAATTCTTCTTGAATTCAAGGTTCTATCAATATGGCATATTGATAGGGGAGTTTGTTTAAACTCCGGAGTTAAGGTTAACTCCGTCATCAAGTGGTTGTCATCATCAAAAAAAGGGGAGATTGTTGAATCTCGTATTTTGATGATGAAACCACCTGATATGTTTTATAATTTAAACTGCATTTTGAGTGATGCAGGTCTACTCGATCAGAATTAGACAGTTAACGGGAGGAATTGACGTTGCGCCCGAGGAGATCACGTCGGATATTGGACGGCGAGAAGGCTTTGGACGTCGGGCATCGGGCTAAGGAGCGGAATTGCACTAAGGATATCGGGGTTGCGGATGTCAACCGCCAATTGGGCAAAAAAAGCGCAAGAGAGGAAGATGCGCTGAAGAATCGGACGAAAACGCCAACCAATGACGTGTCGAACAACGGAATGTCGATTCGCGTTGTAATAACTGTCTAGATCGAGTAGAGTTTTGGCTTGCATGTGCAGGATTAACTACGATAACGATGAAGACATAAAGCGAAACAAGGTCGGAGTCAAGCACGAAGAATTTGTTGGGAGTTCAAGAGTTCGACGGAAGTCCGTAAGATCATCGGGAACGCCTGCGGAACTAGCCGAGAATGAGTAGGGAGCTTACCGAAGGGTTTTTTGAAGCTTCACCGGAAGGTTAGGTGGGAAGTTCGCAGAGTTTGCCGAGAAAGATCGGAGCTTGCGAAGAATCTCATTGGAACTCGCTAAGATCAAATCGTGAAGTTTAAGAGCTTGCCGGGAGTCCGCAGAATGGTTTCCGAGTTTATCGAAAGACCGCCAAAGTTCAGCCGAAGCTCACCGGAAGAAGTCTTGACTTATGGACTTTGTAATAGCTTATATAATGTCTTTAAAATTCGTAGTTAGTATGTTAATTAGGGTTAGGATTAGGTATTAATCCTATAACCCAAGTAGGGGCCTATAACACTGTAGGCTGAAAACACCGTAGGCAAAGACTGGGCTGAAAACACTTGAGGGACTGAAAACACTGTAGGCGGTGGCACCGCCTGGGCTGAGGGTGGCACCGCCCAGCACCCGAGTGCTGGCGGTGACACCTCTTGGGCTGGGCAGTGGCACCACCAAGATCGGGAACCCAAAGAGAATTTGAATTTTGGAGCCCAAATTTGAATCCTCTTGAGGCCTATAAATACCCCTCAAATCTCAGCTGAGATAACAACTTTTTGAGCAGTAAAAGTTTGAGAGAAAGGTCTTAGAAAAGTGTTAGCTTGTCTTCTTTTCAATTTGCTAGTGTTCACCTGATCTCTTCTCGAAAATCTGTAAGAGAGTGAACCGCTTGTAAAGAGTTGTAAGAGGGTATTTATCCTTCCATTTCAAGAGACTTGCTAGTGGAAGGTGGGAGCCTCATTCGAGAGGGGCCCCCCCAAGTGGAGTAGGTCATTTGACCGAACCACTCTAAAATCGGCGTGATCCTTGGTTTGCATTTCATTATTGCTATTTACATTATTGCAAACCTTCTTATATACTTTAGTTCCTTATTACTTTTTCTGCGCATATTTAAGAATACGCTTTCAAGATTAAGCTTGTCAAGTTCCGCACTTATCATACGAAAGATTTTTTAAAAACCGAAGTTTTAATCCGCTGCACTAATTCACCCCCCCTCTTAGTGTTGCTCCGATCCTAACACGCTTGACTTCGTAGTTCTGATGGGATCCGGTGCTTTAGTGCTGGTATGATCGCACTCGTTTTGTGTGCGTCGTCCCTCGCCTTTGTGCACGTCACGGACGACGTATCGACGACCGGGGACCCTCGCACGCCCCGAAACCCTCGAGCTATCTCGTAATCGCCATTCTTGGATCTCTCCGATGCCCACGAGGCCGACCGCGCACCGGACACGACAAGCGTGCGCCGAAATACTCTGAACTTTCTCGAACAGACTCGGAATCCTATTGCGACCCCATTCCGGAAAAGCTCTCTGAGCCCCACGAGACCGACTGCGTGGCAGTCACGACAAATTTCGAGGCCCAAAACCATCGCCTCGGAGGTCGACGGGAGAGGTTTTGGTCGCTCGGGCACAAAAAGGAGTGCAATACGAGGACTTCCCGGGGGTCACCCATCCTAGTACTACTCTCGCCCAAGCACGCTTGACTTCGGAGTTCTGATGGGATCCGGTGCTTTAGTGCTGGTATGATGATCGCAAATGGTTTTGTGTGCGTCATCCCTACCTTTTTTGTGCACGCCACGGACGGCGTATCGACGACCGGGGGACCCTCGCGCCCCAAAACCCTCGAACGATCTCGAATTGCCAATCTCGGATCTCTCCCGATGCCCACGAGGCCGACCACGCGACCGGACCGACGACAAGCGTGCGCCGAAACCCTCTGAACTTTCTCGAACGGACTCGGAATCGCTATTGCGACCCCATTCCGGAAAGCTCTCTCGGAGCCCCACGAGACTGACTACATAGTAGTCACGACAAATTTCGAGGCCTAAAACCATCTCGTCGGAGGTCGACGGGAGAGGTTTTGGTCGCTCGGGGCACAAAAAGGAGTGCAACATGAGGACTTCCCAGGGGGTCACCCATCCTAGTACTACTCTCGCTCAAGCACGCTTGACTTCGGAGTTCTGATGGGATCCAGTGCTTTAGTGCTGTTATGATCGCACTCGTTTTGTGTGCGTCGTCCCTCGCCTTTGTGCACGTCACGGACGGCGTGTCGACGACCGGGGGTCCCTCGCGCGCCCCGAAACCCTCGAACGATCTCGGAATCGCCTTTCTCGGATCTCTCCGATGCCCACGACGCCGACCGTGCACCGGACATGACAAGCGTCGCGCCCCAAACCCTCTAAACTTTCTCGAACGGACTCGGAATCGCTATTGCGACCCCATTCCGGAAAAGCTCTCTCGAGCCCCACGAGACTGACTGCGTAGCGGTCATGACAAATTTAGAGGCCAAAAACCATCGCCTCGGAGGTCGACGGGAGAGGTTTGGTCGCCGGGGCACAAAAAGGAGTGCAACACGAGGACTTCCCAGGGGGGTCACCCATCCTAGTACTACTCTCGCCCAAACACGCTTGAACTTCGGAGTTCTGATGGGATCCGGTGCTTTAGTGCTGGTATGATCGCACTTCGTTTTGTGTGCGTCGTCCCTCGCCTTTGTGCACGTCCCGGACGGCGATCGACGACCGGGGATCCTCGTCGCCCCGAAACCCTCGAACGATCTCGAATCGCCATTCTCGGACCTCTCCGATGCCCACGAGGCCGACCGCGCTTTTTGACACGACAAAGCGTGCGCCGAAACCCTCTGAACTTTCTCGAACGGACTCGGAATCGCTATTGCGACCCCATTCCGGAAAGCTCTCTCGGAGCCCCACGAGACTGACTACATAGTAGTCACGACAAATTTCGAGGCCTAAAACCATCTCCTCGGAGGTCGACGGGAGAGGTTTTGGTCGCCGGGGGCAAAAAAGGGTGCAACATGAGGACTTCCCAGGGGGTCACCCATCCTAGTACTACTCTCGCCAAGCACGCTTTGACTTCGAGTTCTGATGGGATCCAGTGCTTTAGTGCTGTTATGATCGCACTTTTCGTTTTGTGTGCGTCGTCCCTCGCCTTTGTGCACGCCCGGACGGACGGCGATCGACGACCGGGGGTCCCTCGCGCCCAAAACCCTCGAACGATCTCGAATCGCCTTTCTCGGATCTCTCCGATGCCCACGACGCCGACCGCGCACCGACATGACAAGCGTCGTCGAAACCCTCTGAACTTTCTCGAACGGACTCGAATCGCTATTGCGACCCCATTCGGAAAAGCTCTCTGAGCCCCACGAGACTGACTTGCGTGGCGGTCATGACAAATTTAGAGGCCAAAAACCATCGCCTCGAGTCGACGGGGAGAGGTTTTGGTCGCCGGGGCACAAAAAGGAGTGCAACACGAGGACTTCCCGGGGGTCACCCATCCTAGTACTACTCTCGCCCAAACACGCTTTAACTTCGAGTTCTGATGGGATCCGGTGCTTTAGTGCTGGTATGATCGCGACTTTTCGTTTTGTGTGCGTCGTCCCTCGCCTTTGTGCACGTCCCCGGACGGCGTATCGACGACCGGGGATCCTCGTCTTGAAACCCTCGAACGATCTCGAATCGCCATTCTCGGACCTCTCCGATGCCCACGAGGCCGACCAACAGCACCGACACGACAAGCGTCAATAAACCCCTCTGAACTTTCTCGAACGGACTCGGAATCGCTATTGCGACCCCATTCCGAAAAAGCTCTCAGAGCCCCACGAGACTGACTGCATAGCGGTCATGACAAATTTCGAGGCCAAAACCATCGCCTCGGAGTCGACGGAGAGGTTTTGGTCGCCGGGGCACAAAAAAGGAGTGCAACACGAGGACTTCCCAGGGGTCACCCATCCTAGTACTCTTCTCGCCCAAACACGCTTTAACTTCGGAGTTCTGATGGGATCCGTGCTTTAGTGCTGGTATGATCGCATCTCGTTTTGTGTGTGTCGTCCCCCTCCTTTTGTGCACGTCCCCGGACGGCGTGATCGACGACCGGGGATCCTCGTCGCTCCGAAACCCTCGAACGATCTCGAATCGCCATTCTCGGATCTCTCCGATGCCCACGAGGCCGACCGCGCGCGACGACACGACAAAGCGTGCGCCCGAAACCCTCTGAACTTTCTCGAACGGACTCGAATCGCTATTGCGACACCATTCCGGAAAGCTCTCTCGAGCCCCACGAGACTGACTGCGTGAGCGGTCACGACAAATTTCGAGGCCCAAAACCATCGCCTCGGAGGTCGACGGGAGAGGTTTTGGTCGCCGGGGCACAAAAAAAGAGTGCAACACAAGGACTTCCCTGGGGGTCACCCATCCTAGTACTACTCTCGCCAAAGCACGCTTTAACTTCGGAGTTCTGATGGGATCCGGTGCTTTAGTGCTGGTATGATCGCGACTTCGTTTTGTGTGCGTCGTCCCTCGGCCTTTATGCACGTCACGGACGGCGATCGACGACGGGGACCCTCGCGCCCGAAACCCTCGAACGATCTCGAATCGCCATTCTCGGATCTCTCCGATGCCCACAAGGCCGACCGACCGGACACCACGACAAGCGTCTTGCAAAACCTCTGAACTTTCTCGAATGGACTCGGAATCGCTATTGCGACCCCATTCCGGAAAGCTCTCTCGAGCCCCACGAAGATTGACTGCGTGAGCGGTCACGACAAATTTTGAGGCCCAAAACCATCGCCTCGGAGGTCGACGGGAGAGGTTTTCGTCGCTCGGGGCACAAAAAGGAGTGCAACACGAGGACTTCGCTGGCAGGGGGTCACCGATCCTAGTAATACTCTCGCCCAAGCATGCTTGACTTCGGAGTTCTGATGGGATCCAGTGATTTAGTGCTGGTATGATCGCACTTGTTCTGTGTGCGCGTCCCTCGCCTTTGTGCACGTCACGGGCAGCGTATCGACGACCGGGGACCCTCGCGTGCCCCGAAACCCTCGAACGGTCTCGGAATCGCCATTCTCGGATCTCTCCGATGCCCACGAGGCCGACCACAAGACGGACCACGACAAGCGTCGCTGAAACCCTCTGAACTTTCTCGAACGGACTCGGAATCCCTATTGCGACCCAATTCGGAAAGCTCTCTCGAGCCCCACGAGACTGACTGCGTGGCGGTCACGACAAATTTCGAGGCCTAAAACCATCGCCTTCGGAGGTCGAGGGAGAGGTTTTGGTCGCCGGGGCACAAAAAGGAGTGCAACACGAGGACTTCCCGGGGGGTCACCCATCCTAGTACTACTCTCGCCCAAGCATGCTTTAACTTCGAGTTCTGATGGGATCCGTGCTTTAGTGCTGGTATGATCGCACTCGTTTTGTGTGCGTCGTCCCTCGCCTTTGTGCACGCCACGGACGGCGATCGACGACGACGGGGACCCTCGCGCGCCCGAAATTCTCGAACGATCTCGTAATCGCCTTTCTCGGATCTCTCCGATGCCCACGAGGCCGACCGCGCACCGGACACGACAAGCGTGCGCCAAAACCCTCTGAACTTTCCCGAACGGACTCGGAATCGCTATTGCGACCCTATTCCGGAAAGCTCTCTCGGAGCCCCACGAGACTGACTACGTAGCGATCACGACAAATTTCGAGGCCCAAAACCATTGCCTCGGAGGTCGACGGGAGAGGTTTTGGTCGCTCGGGGCAGAAAAAGGAGTGCAACACGAGGACTTCCCAGGGGGTCACCATCCTAGTACTACT
Organism: Musa schizocarpa; assembly: GCA_900464855.2. Classification (NCBI taxonomy): domain Eukaryota; kingdom Viridiplantae; phylum Streptophyta; class Magnoliopsida; order Zingiberales; family Musaceae; genus Musa; species Musa schizocarpa. Next base: position 4,732,013 of record UBIG03000001.1, read on the forward strand.
CTCGCCAAAGCATGCTTTAACTTCGGAGTTCTGATGGGATCCGGTGCTTTAGTGCTGGTATGATCGCACTTTCGTTTTGTGTGTCCGCCCTTGGCCTTTTGTGCACGCCACGAAGAGCGCGTATCGACGACCGGGGACCGTCGCCGCCGAACCAAACCCTCGAACGATCTCGAATCGCCATTCTCGGATCTCTCCGATGCCCACCAGGCCGACCGCCGCGACCGGACACGACAAAGCGTGTGCCGAAACCATCTGAATTTTCTCGAACGGACTCGAATCGCTATTGCGACCCCATTCCGAAAAGCTCTCTGAGCCCAACGAGACTGACTACATAGCGGTGACGACAAAATTTCGAGGCCCAAAACCATCGCCTCGGAGGTCGACGGGAGAGGTTTTGGTCGCCGGGGCACAAAAAAGGAGTGCAACACGAGGACTTCCCAGGGGGTCACCATCCTAGTACTACTCTCGCCCAAGCACGCTTTGACTTCGAGTTCTGATGGGATCCGGTGATTTAGTGCTGTATGATCGCGACTCATTTTGTGTGCGTCGTCCCTCGCCTTTATTGCACGTCCCGGACGGCGATCGACGACCGGGGACCCTCGCATGGCCCGAAACCCTCGAACTATCTCGAATCGCCATTCTCGGATCTCTCCGATGCCCACGACGATGCCGACCAAGACCGGATACGACAAGCGTGTGCGAAACCCTCTGAACTTTCTCGAACGGACTCGAAATCCTATTGCGACCCCATTCCGGAATGCTCTCTCGAGCCCCACGAGACTGACTGCGTGAAGGTCACGACAAATTTCGAGGCCCAAAACCATCGCCTCGGAGGTCGACGGAGAGGTTTTGGTCGCCGGGGCACAAAAAAGAGTGCAACACGAGGACTTCCCCAGGGGTCACCCATCCTAGTACTACTCTCGCCCAAGCACGCTTCGCTTCGAGTTCTGATGGGATCCGTGCTTTAGTGCTGGTATGATCGAACTTCGTTTTGTGTGTCGTCGTCCCCTCGCCTTTGTGCACGCCACGGACGGCGTATCGACGACCGGGGCTCCTCGCGTGCCCTGAAACCCTCGAACCATCTCGAATCGCCATTCTCGGATCTCTCCGATGCCCACGAGGCCGACCGCGCACCCGACACGACGTGCGCAGGCCAAAACCCTCTGAACTTTCTCGAACGAACTCGAATCGCATTGCGACCCCATTCCGGAAAGCTCTCTGAGCCCCACGAGGCTGACTGCGTGGCGGTCATGACAAATTTCGAGGCCCAAAACCATCGCCTCGGAGGTCGACGGGAGAGGTTTTGGTAGCTCGGGGCACAAAAAGGAGTGCAACATGAGGACCTCCCAGGGGTCACCCATCCTAGGACTACTCTCTCCCAAGCACGCTTGACTTCGAGTTCTGATGGGATCCGTGCTTTAGTGCTGGTATGATCGCGACTTGTTTTGTGTGCGTCGTCCCTCGCCTTTGTGCACGCCACGGACGGCGATCGACGATCGGGGGGACCCTCGCGGGCCTGAAACCCTCGAACGATTCTCGAATCGCCATTCTCGGATCTCTCCGATGCCCACGAGGCCGACCGCGCACCGGACACACGATAAGCGTCGCCCAAACCCTCTGAACTTTCTCGAACGGACTCTGAATCGCTATTGCGACCCCATTCGGAAAGCTCTCTTGGAGCCCCACGAGACTGACTGCGTAGCGGTCACGACAAATTTCGAGGCCCAAAACCATCGCCTCGGAGGTCGACGGAGAGGTTTTGGTCGCCGGGGCACAAAAAGGAGTGCAACACAAGGACTTCCCTGGGGTCACCCATCCTAGTACTACTCTCGCCAAAGCACGCTTTAACTTCGAGTTCTGATGGGATCCGGTGCTTTTAGTGCTGGTATGATCGCGACTTTCGTTTTGTTTGCGCCGTCCCCTCGCTTTTTATGCCGCCACGGACGGGCGATCGATGACCGGGGACCCTTGCGCGCTCCGAAACCCTCGAACAATCTCGGAATCACTATTCTCGGATCTCTCCGATGCCCAAGAGGCCGACCGCGCACCGGACACGACAAGCGCGCGCCAAACCCTCTGAACATTCTCGATCGGACTCGAAATCGCTATTGCAACCCCATTCCGAAAGCTCTCTCGAGCCCCACGAGATTGACTGCGTAGCAGGTCACGACAAATTTCGAGGCCCAAAACCATCGCCTCGGAGGTCGATGGGAGAGGTTTTGGTCGCCGGGGCACAAAAAAAGAGTGCAACACGAGGACTTCTCGATGGGGTCACCCATCCTAGTACTACTCTCGCTCAAGCACGCTTAACTTCGGAGTTTTGATGGGATCCGGTGCTTTAGTGCTGGTATGATCGCGATTGCACTGCCCCTTGCCTTTATGCACGCCCTGGACGTCACTTTTTTGTGCGTCTCTCTCCGATGCCCATCTCGGATCTCCGATGCCCGAGGTCGACCGGACCGACACGCAAGCGTCGTCCAAACCCACTGAACTTTCTCGAACGGAACTGAATCGCTATTGCGACCCCATTCGAAAAGCTCTCTCTGAGCCCCACGAGACTGACTGCGTAGGGTCACAAGAAATTTCTAGGCCCAAAACCATCGCCTCGAGGTCGACGGTAGAGGTTTTGGTCGCCGGGCACAAAAAGGAGTGCAACACGAGGACTTCCTAGGGGGTCACCCATCCTAGTACTACTCTCGCCAAAGCACGCTTGACTTCGGAGTTCTGATGGGATCCGATGCTTTAGTGCTGGTATGATCGCATTTGTTTTGTGTGCGTTGTCCCGGCCTTTGTGCACGCCACGGACGGCGTGATCGATAACCCGGGGGACCTCGCGCCGCCCAAAACCCTCGAATGATCTCGAATCGCCATTCTCGAATCTCTCCGATGCCCACGGCCGGCCGACCGCGCCCGGACCACGACAAGCGTCGCGCCGAAACCCTCTGAACTTTCTCGAACGGACTTCGAATCGCTATTGCGACCCCATTCCGAAAAGCTTCTGAGCCCCACGAGACTGACAAATGAAGCGGTCACGACAAATTTCGAGGCCAAAACCATCGCCTCGGAGGTCGATGGGAGAGGTTTTGGTCGCCGGGGGCACAAAAAGGAGTGCAACACGAGGACTTCTCAAGGGGTCACCCATCCTTGTACTACTCTCGCCCAAGCACGCTTCGCTTCGAGTTCTGATGGGATCCGGTGCTTTAGTGCTGGTATGATATGATCGCTTTTCGTTTTGTGCACGCCCCGCGGGCGCATCGATGTCGGGACCCTCGCCTTTGTCGCCTCGAACGATCTCGAATGCCCCGATTCCGATCTCTCCGATGCCCACCGGTCGACTGCACCGGACATGACAAGCGTCTTGCCAAAACCCTCTGAACTTTCTCGAACGGACTCGAAATCGCTATTGCGACCCCATTCGAAAAGCTCTCTGAGCCCCACGAGACCGACTGTGTAGCGGTCACGACAAATTTCGAGGCCCAAAACCATCGCCTCAGAGGTCGACGGGAGAGGTTTTGGTCGCCGGGGGCACAAAAAAGGAGTGCAACACGAGGACTTCCCGGGGGTCACCCATCCTAGTACAACTCTTGCCCAAGCACGCTTTAACTTCGAGTTCTGATTGGATCCGGTGCTTTAATGCTGGTATGATCGCACTTTCGTTTTGTGTGCGTCGTCCTCGGCCTTTTTTGCACGCCACGGACGGCGTATTGACGACCGGGGACCCTCGCATTTCCCAAAAACCCTCGAACGATCTCGAATCGCCATTCTCGGATCTCTCCGATGCCCACGAGGCCGACCACGCAAGACGGACAGGACAAGCGTCGCGCCGAAACCCATCTGAACTTTCTCGAACGGACTCGAATCGCTATTTGCGACCCCATTCCGAAAAGCTCTCTTGAGCCCCACGAGACTGACTGCGTTGCGGTCACGACAAATTTCGAGGCCCAAAACCATCACCTCGTAGGTTGACGGAGAGGTTTTGGTCGCCGGGGCACAAAAAAAGGAGTGCAACATAAGGACTTCCCGGGGGTCACCCATCCTAGTACTACTCTCGCCAAAGCACGCTAGAACTTCGAGTTCTGATGGGATCCGGTGCTTTAATGCTTGGTATGATCGCACTTTTCGTTTTGTGTGCGCCGCCCCATCGCTTTGTGCACGCGTCACGGACGGGCGATCGATCGACCGGGGACCCTCGACCGTGGACCACGAATCAATCTCTCATGCCCACGAGGCCGACCGCGCCGAAACCCTCTGAACTTTCTCGAACGGACTTTCTCGAACGAATCGAATCGCTATTGCGACCCCATTCCGAAAGCTCTCTCGGAGCCCCACGAGACTGACTGTGTAGCGGTCACGACAAATTTCGAAGCCTAAAACCATCGCCACGGAGGTCGACGGGAGAGGATTTGGTCGCCGGGGCCAAAAAAAGTGTGTGCAACATGAGGACTTCTCAGGGGTCACCCATCCTAGTACTACTCTCGCCAAAGCACGCTTAACTTCGAGTTCTGATGGGATCCGGTGCTTTAGTGCTGGTATGATCGCACTTCGTTTTGTGTGCGTCGTCCCCACGCTTTGTGCACGTCACGGACGGCGGCGATCGACGACCGGGGACCCTCGCGCGAAAAACCCTCGAACGATCTCGAATCGCCATTCTCGGATCTCTCCGATGCCCACGAGGCCGACCGCGGCACCGGACACGATAAGCGTCGCGCCGAAACCATCTGAACTTTCTCGAACGGAACTCGAATCGCTATTGGGACCCCATTCCGGAAAGCTCTCTCAGAGCCCCACGAGACTGATTGCATAGCGGTCACGACAAATTTCGAGGCCCAAAACCATCGCCTCCGAGGTCGACGGGAGAGGTTTTGGTCGCTCGGGGCACAAAAAGGAGTGCAACACGAGGACTTCACTGGGGGTCACCCATCCTAGTACTACTCTCGACCAAGCACGCTTGACTTCGGATTTCTGATGGGATCCGGTGCTTTTTGGCTGGTATGATCGCACTCGTTTTGTGTTCATCGTCCCTCACCTTTGTGCACGTCACGGACGGCGTATCGATGACCGGGGACCGTCGAGCGCTCTGAAACCCTTGAACGATCTCGAATCGCCATTCTCGGATCTCTCCGATGACCACGAGCCCGACCACGACCGGACACGACAAAGCGTGCGCCGAAACCCTCTGAACTTTCTCGAACGGACTCGAATCGCTATTGCGACCCCATTCCGAAAACTCTCTCGAGCCCCACGAGACTGACTGCACGAGCGGTCACGACAAATTTCGAGGCCTAAAACCATCGCCTCGAGGTCGATGGGAGAGGTTTTGGTCGCCGGGGGGCACAAAAAAGGAGTGCAACACGAGGACTTCCCAAGGGTCACCCATCCTAGTACTACTCTCGCCCAAGCACGCTTTTAACTTCGAGTTCTGATGGGATCCGGTGCTTTAATGCTGGTATGATCGCACTTGTTTTGTGTGCGCCGTCCCTCGCCTTTTGTGCACGCCACGGACGGGCGATCGACGACCGGGGACCCTCGCTGCGCCCAAAAACCCTCAAACGATCTCGAATCGCCATTCTCGGATCTCTCCGATGCCCACGAGGCCGACCGCGCGACCGGACACGACAAAGCGTGCGTGCTGAAACCCTCTGAACTTTCTCGAACGGACTCGAATCGCTATTGCGACCCCATTCAGGAAAGTTCTCTCGAGCCCCACGACCGACTGACTGCATAGCGGTCACGACAAATTTCGAGGCCCAAAACCATCGCCTCGTGGGTCGACGGGAGAGGTTTTGGTCGCCGGGGCACAAAAAAAGGAGTGCAACACGAGGACTTCCCAGGGGGGTCACCCATCCTAGTACTACTCTCGCCAATGCACGCTTTACTTCGGTATTCTGATGGGATCCGTGCTTTAATGCTGGTATGATCGCACTTTCGTTTTGTGTGCGCCGCCCCTAACCTTTGTGCACGTGATGGACGGCGATCGACGACCGGGGACCCTCGCTACCCCGAAAACCGTCGAACGATCTCGAATCGCCATTCTCGGATCTCTCCGATGCCCACGGTTTCCGATCCGACCGCGACAACACGACAAGCGTCGCGAAAACCATCTGAACTTTCTCGAACGGACTCGAATCGCTATTGCGACCCCATTCCGAAAAGCTCTCTTGAGCCCCACGAGACTCACTGCGTAGCGGTCACGACAAAATTTCGAGGCCCAAAACCATCGCCTCGAGGTCGACGGGAGAGGTTTTGGTCGCCGGGGCACAAAAAGAGTGAAACACGAGGACATCCAAGGGGTCACCCATCCTAGTACTACTCTCTCTCGCCCAAGCACGCTTTGACTTCGGAGTTCTGATGGGATCCGGTGCTTTAATGCTGGTATGATCGCACTTTCGTTTTGTGTGCGCGCCCCTCGCCTTTTTGCACGCCACGGATGGCGATCGACGACGACGGGGACCCTCGCGCTAAAACCCTCGAACGATCTCGAATCGCCATTCTCGGATCTCTCCGATGCCCACGAGGCCGACCACAAGACCGGACACGACAAGCGTCGCGCCAAAACCTCTGAACTTTCTCGAACGACTCGAATCGCTATTGCGACCCCATTCCGAAAAGCTCTCTCGAGCCCCATGAGACTGACAGCGAAGCGTCACGACAAATTTCGAGGCCCAAAACCATCGCCTCGGAGGTCGATGGGAGAGGTTTTGGTCGCCGGGGCACAAAAAAAGGAGTGCAACACGAGGACTTCTCAAGGGGTCACCCATCCTAGTACTACTCTCGCCCAAGCACGCTTTTGACTTCAGAGTTCTGATGGGATCCGGTGCTTTAGTGCTGGTATGATCGCACTTTCGTTTGTGTGCGCCGTCCACTCGCCTTTGTGCACGCCACGGACGGCGATCGACGACCGGGGACCCTCGCGCCCAAAAACCCCAAACGATCTGGAATCGCCATTCTCGGATCTCTCCGATGCCCACGAGGCCGACCAAGACCGGACACGACAAGCGTGCGCCAAACCCTCTGAACTTTCTCGAACGGACTCGAATCGCTATTGCGACCCCATTTCAGAAATCTCTCTCGAGCCCCACGAGACCGACTCACGTGAGCGGTCACGACAAATTTCGAGGCCCAAAACCATCGCCTCGAGGTCGACGGGAGAGGTTTTGGTCGCCGGGGCACAAAAAGGAGTGCAACACGAGGACTTCCTGGGGGTCACCAATCCTAGTACTACTCGCCAAAGCACGCTTGAACTTCGGAGTTCTGATGGGATCCGTGCTTTAGTGCTGGTATGATCGCACTCGTTTTGTTTTTGCGCCGTCCCCTCGCCTTTGTGCACGCCCGGATGCCGATCGACGACCGGGACCCTCGCTACTTCCCCCGAAACCGTCGAACGATCTCTCGAATCGCCATTTTCGGATCTCTCCGATGCCCACGAGGCGACCGCGACCGGACACGACAAGTGGGCGCCAAAACCATCTGAACTTTCTCGAACGGACTCGAATCGCTATATTAAAACCCCATTCCGAAAAGCTCTCTCGAGCCCCACGAGACTGACTGCGTAGTGGTCACGACAAATTTGAGGCCCAAAACCATCGCCTCGGAGGTCGACGGGACAGGTTTTGGTCGCCGGGGCACAAAAAAAGGAGTGCAACACGAGGACATCCAAGGGGTCACCCATCCTAGTACTACTCTCGCCCAAGCACGCTTTTAACTTCGGAGTTCTGATGGGATCCGGTGCTTTAATGCTGGTATGATCGCACTCGATTTGTGTCGTCGTCCCTCGCCTTTGTGCACGCCACGGATGGCGTATCGACGACCGGGGACCCTCGCTGGCTGAAAAACCCTCGAACTATCTCGAATCGCCATTCTCGGATCTCTCCGATGCCCACGAGGCCGACCACGCACCGGACCGACAAGCGTGTGCGAAAACCCTCTGAACTTTCTCGAACGGACTCGAATCGCTATTGCGACCCATTCGAAAGCTCTCTCGAGCCCCACGAGACTGACATTGTAGCGGTCACGACAAATTTCGAGGCCCAAAACCATCGCCTCGGAGGTCGATGGGAGAGGTTTTGGTCGCCGGGGCACAAAAAGGAGTGCAACACGAGGACTTCTCAAGGGGTCACCCATCCTAGTACTACTCTCGCCCAAGCACGCTTTAACTTCGAGTTCTTATGGGATCCGGTGCTTTAGTGCTGGTATGATCGCGTTTTTGTTTTGTGTGTGTCACAACCCTTTGTCGATGAACGGGGACTCTCCGATGCCCCTCGATGAGGTCGAATCGCCATTCTCGGATCTCTCCGATGCCCACGAGGCCAAGCGCGACCGAAAAACCTCTGAAACTATCTTTCTCGAACGGACTTCGGAATCGCTATTGCGACCCCATTCGAAAAGCTCTCTCGAGCCACACGAGACCGACCGCGTAGCGGTCACGACAAATTTCGAGGCCCAAAACCATCGCCGGAGGTCGACGGGAGAGGTTTTGGTCGCCGGGGCACAAAAAAAGGAGTGCAACACGAGGACTTCCCAGGGGGTCACCCATCCTAGTACTACTCTCGCCCAAGCACGCTTTTACTTCGAGTTCTGATGGGATCCGTGCTTTAATGCTGGTATGATCGCACTTCGTTTTGTGTGCGTCGTCACTCACGCTTTTGTGCACATCACGATGGCGTATCGACGACCGGGGACCCTCGCGCCCCCTGAACCCTCGAACGATCTCGAATCGCCATTCTCGGATCTCTCCGATGCCCACGAGGCCGACCCGCGTGACCGGACACGACAAGCGTCGCGCCGAAACCCTCTGAACTTTCTCGAACGGACTCGAATCGCTATTGCGACCCCATTCGAAAGCTCTCTCGAGCCCCACGAGACTGACAGCGTAGCGGTCACGACAAAATTTCGAGGCCCAAAACCATCGCCTCGGAGGTCGATGGGAGAGGTTTTGGTCGCCGGGGCACAAAAAGGAGTGCAACACGAGGACTTCTCAAGGGGTCACCCATCCTAGTACTACTCTCGCCCAAGCATGCTTAACTTCGGAGTTCTGATGGGATCCGTGCTTTAGTGCTGGTATGATCGCGACTTTCTTTTTGTTTTGTCCCTCGTCCCGGACGGCGATGACCGGACCGGGGACCCTTTCTGAATGATCGAATCGCCATTCTCGATGCCCGATGCCCATGAGGTCGACCACACACCGACCGGACATGACAAGCGTCGCCAAACCTCTTAACTATCTCGAACGGACTCGGAATCGCTATTGCGACCCCATTCAGGAAATTTCTCATCCTAGAGCCCCACGAGACTGACTGAACGTGAATGGTCACGACCAATTCGAGGCCCAAAATCATCGCCTTCGAGGTCAACGGGAGAGGTTTTGGTCGCCGGGGCACAAAAAAGGAGTGCAACACGAGGACTTCCCAGGGGTCACCCATCCTAGTACTACTCTCGCCAAAGCACGCTTAACTTCGGAGTTCTGATGGGATCCGGTGCTTTAGTGCTGGTATGATCGCACTTTCGTTTTGTGTGCGTCGCCCCTCGCCTTTGTGCACGTCTCGGACGGGCGATCGACGACCGGGGACCCTCGCGCCCCTGAAACCCTCGAACGATCTCGAATCGCCATTCTCGGACCTCTCCGATGCCCACGAGGCCGACCGCGCACCGGACACGACAAGCGTCGCCAAACCATCTGAACTTTCTCGAATGGACTCGAATCGCTATTGCGACTCCATTCGAAAAAGCTCTCGAGCCCCCACGAGACTGACTGCGTGAAGCGGTCACGACAAATTTCGAGGCCCAAAACCATCGCCTCGGAGGTCGACGGGAGAGGTTTTGGTCGCCGGGGCACAAAAAGGAGTGCAACACGAGGACTTCCCAGGGGGTCACCCATCCTAGTACTACTCTCGCCAAAGCAAGCTTTACTTCTTCGAGTTCTGATGGGATCCGGTGCTTTAATGCTGGTATAATCGCACTTGTTTTGTGTGCGCCGTCCTCGGCCTTTGTGCACGTCCTGGACGGGCGTGTCGACGACCGGGACCGTCGCGCCAAACCTCAAACGATCTCGAATCGCCATTCTCGGATCTCTCCGATGCCCACGAGGCCGACCAGCGGAACGGACACGAAGCGTGTGCCGAAACCCTCTGAACTTTCTCGAACGGACTCGAATCGCTATTGCGACCCCATTCCGAAAAGCTCTCTCGAGCCCCACGAGACTGACTACGTGGCGGTCACGACAAATTTCGAGGCCTAAAACCATCGCCTCGGAGGTCGACGGGAGATGTTTTGGTCGCCGGGGCACAAAAAGGAGTGCAACACGAGGACTTCCCAGGGGGTCACCCATCCTAGTACTACTCTCGCCAAAGCACGCTTGACTTCGGAGTTCTGAAGGGATCCGGTGCTTTAATGCTGGTATGATTGTTAGGATCGGATCAGCACTAAGAGGGGGGGGTGAATTAGTGCAGCGGATAAAAACTTCGGTTTTCTAAAAAATCTTTCGTATGAAGAGAGCGGAACTTGACAAGTTTAAACTTGAAAGCGTATTCTTAAATATGCGCAGCAAAAGTAATAAGGAACTAGAGCATATAAGAAGATTTGCAATAATATAAATAACAATAATGAAAAACGCAAAACCACAGATCACGCCGATTTTAGAGTGGTTCGGTCAAATGACCTACTCCACTTGTGAGGCCCCTCTTCGATGAGGCTCCCACCTTCCACTAGCAAGCTTCTTGAAATGGAAGGGTAAATACCCTCTTACAACTCTTTACAAGCAGTTCACTCTCTTACAGATTTTCGAGAAGAGATGAGGTGAACACTAGCAAATTGAAAAGAAAGCAAGCTAACACTTTTCTAAGATCTTTCTCTCAAACTCTTGCTGCTCAAAAGGTTGTAATCTCAGCTGAGATTTGAGGGGTATTTATAGGCCTCAAGAGGATTCAAATTTGGGCTCCAAAATTTGGGCTCCAAAATTCAAATCCTCTTTGGGTTCCCAATGTTTGGCGGTGCCACCGCCAGCCATAGCGGTGCCACCCGCCTGCCACCGCCAGCCCAGGAGGTGTCACCGCCAGCATTCGGTGCTGGGCGGTGTTTTCCACCAGCCAGCCCGGTGGCACCGCCTGCTCTCCTGTTCACTTGGTTTGGCTTTCTTTTTTAGCCAAACCAACTCTGACTTTGGCCCCAGTTGGCCCCTAACCAGGATATAGGCTTATCTTCCTAATCCTAATCCTAATTACAAGTGAACTACATAACAAAACACATCTTAAGCAATTTATTAACCGCTAAACATCAAGTTTTGATCCGACGAGCTTTCCTGGACGAACTTCCTTCGACGGGTCCAAGCACGCCCCCGAACTTGTGATGACTTTAAAGAGTAGCTGAGACTTCTCGGTGATCTCTGCGAACCTCCGACGATCTCTTTGGTGAACTTCCAACAGGTTCCCGATTTCTTCTCGGTTGGTTCCTGAAGCATCTCCGACGATTCATCGAACTCTTAAAGGTTCATCAAACTCGACTCGGTATTCTTGCTTTGTGTTTTCTGTTTATCGAAGTTAATCCTGCACACTTAACTCAATAATATGGATTAGATCAAATAACCTATCAATTGATTTTATCATCAAAATCCGAGATTCAACAATCTCCCCTTTTTTGATGATGACAATCAATTGATGACGGTTAAACATAACTCCCCTATCTATATGCCATATTATGAGAAGATAAAACCACTTGAATTCCATCCCATTGATTCAAGCATAACCCGATAAGTTCTAACCAGTAGAGCTTATCGTGATCCTTTTTAAACAATAGTGAATACAAAACTTCTATGAAAATCATAAGTTAAATGAAAAGGGACAAATTTTACTACTTACAAGATAAAGATTTTCAAATATATTTTATGATTTTCAATATATCAATCAATTTGTGATATTTTCAAGGATTTTTGCAAGGCATATAAGTCAATCATATCACACAAGTTTTTGTAATCCATATAAGTTATGATCAATCAATCTTCAATCTTGTGATATTTTCAAGGATTTTGCAAGGCATATAAGTCAATCATATCACACAAGTTTTTTGTAATCCATATAAGTTATGCTATCATTATGGTGTAGGTCATCACTTCTCCCCTTTGTCATCAACAAAAAAGAGACAAGCCATCGAAAAAAATAGCATTTAACAAGGTTTATCATTGAAATTTGCCAGAAATAGTTTATCCAAAAGAAATCATGCAGATCAAAACATACTTAAAAGATACCAGTAGTTATCTAAAAGGAAGGATCAGTTATCGTTTAATCGATGACAAACTTTGAACTTGTTGTTAAAAGCAAACAGAACAGAATTAAAAGATACATCAGTTTAATCCTTAGGAGGTAATCCACAATGCTGATACATGATATCCATTTTTTCATTCAGTTGTCGTAGTGTCTTCAAAATTTCAACTTGTTGATTTTGAATCTGTTCTTGCTGTGATTTGATCTGAGACAGTTCTGCCATAATGCGATCTTCAGAGGAGGAAATAGGAGCTGAAGGTGCTGCTGCGCCAAAAGGACTAGGAGGAGATTCATTTCCCATAAGAATTGGTGTTTCGGGGTGTTCTATTTGTGTAGGAATTGGATCCGTCCTTCTAGGCTGCCTAACCCATATGCCATTGCTAAAGGTGCACCTAAGTCTTTTCAGCAGGTTTTTATTTATTATGTTATATTTATCATTTTGAATAGATTCTTCATCGGGTGGGATGCAAATGTCATAGGCATGAAGAAGTCTAGTGATTAACCTCCCATATGGCAGCATAGTATCTTTAGCCATAATATCCTGCATGTGTTGCCGAATTGAGTACCCAAAACAATTATCCTGACCGGTCATAATCCAATACATGGTACTCATCTCAATTTGACTTATTTCGTCAAGATGAAATTGTTTGGGGAATATGATGCTTGTGATAATGTGATGAAGAATTTTAGCGTTGAAAGGCAGTAAGTGTTCACAGCTCTTGGGTAGGAAATCAAGGTTTGGATTTGCAAAGATTGTTTCTACGGCTTCGGTATAGGTTGCTCCTATTGAGTTGACGTCCCATTTACCTTTAAAATAGCATCCTCTATCTTTTTCAGTTATGCCAATTAGCTCACAAATGGTGTTGTCAAATATTCTAATGGGTGTTCCTAGAAGGTAAGTGCTTAGGCTATTATTGTCCTCATATAGGTTGGCATAGAACAATCGAACTAATCGCGGATAGATTGGTTCATCTAGTTGCAATAGTGGTAGAGCTTTTAGGTGTGCAAAATACCTAATGGGATCTAAGTCTTCTAGTTCATCCAAGTCAACATATTTTCCCTTATGGATACCTCGTCTTTCAAATTTTGGAAAACTAAGGGCTACCTCTTTTGATCTAAAAAGATCATGGTCAAATGAATCTCCTTCAATCCTTTTTCCTTTTGATCTCTTAGGAGCCATTATCTAGACAAGATGATGATGAAATTGTGAAAAATAAGCAAAGGAAAGAGAAAGGAAAAGAGGGAATGAGATATCAAAAGGAAGGATTTCAAGTGTTACCTTATGGAGATTATGCTTAGAGATGGAAGGCTTGGACCACCAAGAAACCTTCTCCAAGTGCTTCTAAGAGGCAGAATGAGGGTTAGAGGAAATGGGATGGGTTTTGGAGAGCTTTCTTGGGGTTGGGGCGGTGTCACCACCCCTAACCCCCTCGGGTTAATAAGGGTCGCTCGGTCGGGTGCCACCGCCAAACCGAAGCGGTGTCACCGCCATACTTGGCCAAAGGCCAAGGTGCAACCGCCAGATCTGGCGGTGCCACCACTGGCATCCCGTGGAGGAAAGAAAAAAAAAAATTTCTTCCTCTCCCCTTTTGTTTGTTTCCCTCAAGATAATAAGTTATACTTTAATGGATCATTTTGAAGTGAAGAAGAAGGAAGAAATCAAATCTACAAAAGAAAGGAAAAGGATCTAGTCATTTTTCGTGAAACTCATTTTAGGGATAATTTAACATGCCTAATTCCCTTCTAATGAATTCAAATTGATCTTCATTCAAGGCTTTTGTGAATATGTCTGCTAATTGATGCTTCGTGGTCGATGAATTCTAGAACAACATTATTGTTAAGAACATGATCACAGATGAAATGATGCCTAACGTCGATGTGCTTAGTTCTAGAATGCTGAATTGGATTTTTAGTAAGACATATGGCACTAGTATTATCACATTTTATGGGAATATTTTTAAAGTGAATTCCATAGTCTTCCAATGTATTTTTCATCCAAACAACTTGTGCACAGATGCACTCAAGAAGAATGTATTCGCTTCCACCAGAGATAGTGTTATGAATTTTGTTTCTTGGAAGTCCAAGAAACAAGTGCATGTCCTAAAAATTGGCATGTTCGGATGTACTCTTTCTATCTATCCTACATCCACCAAAATCAGCATCCACAGTAGGCCATTAAATCAAATTTTTCAGATTTTGGATACCATAAGCCTAAATTTGGAGTTCCTTTAAGATACCTAAATATTCTTTTAACACTTTTAAGATGAGATAGTTTAGGATTTGATTGAAACCTAGCACAAAGTCCTACACTAAACATGATATCTGGTCTAGTAGCTGTAAGGTAGAGTAGACTACCTATCATTCCCCCATATGTTTTTTTGATCAAGTTTTCACTATTTTCATCCATATCTAACTTAGTCAAGTACTCATAGGGTGTTTATTGCTTTTGAATTATCCATGTTAAATCGTTTTAACAATTCTAATGTATATTTAGATTGGTTAAGAAATATACCATCCTTAAGTTGTTTGATTTGTAATCCTAAAAAGAAAGTTAATTCCCCATTAAACTCATTTCAAATTCAAGACTCATAGATTTGGCAAATGATTCACATAGTGATTCATCCAAGAGCCAAAAATAATATCATCAACATAAATTTGTACAATAAGAAAATTATTTTCAAAATGTTTAATAAACAGTGTAGTATCAACCTTGCCTTTGGTAAAATTATTTAAAATAAGAAAGGAACTAAGTTTTCATACCAAGCTCTAGGAGCTTGTTTCAAGCCATAGAGAGCCTTAGTCAATTTGAATACATGATTAGGAAGAAGAGAATTTTCAAATCCGGAGGTTGTTCGACATATACTTCTTCGAAATAAAACCATTCAAGAAGGCACTTTTGACATCCATTTGAAATAGTTTAAAATTATAACTACTAGCATAGGCAAGGAGCATCCTTATGGCTTCTAATCGAAATACAATGGAGCCGAAGGTTTCTTCAGAATCGATACCTTCTTCTTGGTTGAAACCTTTGGCCACTAATCTAGCCTTGTTTCTAACCACGATACCATTTTCGCCTTGCTTGTTTCTAAAGACCCACTTAGTACCAATGACTAAATGGTCACTAGGTCTAGGAACAAGCTCCCACACTTTTTTTCTCTCAAATTGATTCAGTTCCTCTTGCATTGCAATAATCCAAAAATCATCTTTTATGGCCTCACAATGCACTTAGGTTCAATTTGAGAGAGAAAGGCAGCATTAGCAAAAAATTCTTGAAAGAGGAACGAGTTTGAACCCCTTTAGATGTATCCCTATAATTAGCTCCTTTGGATGAGCATCTATATACTTCCATTCCTTAGGTAAGGAAATTTCGGAAGAAGGTGCATCCAAGTTGCTATTTTGAGGAGGGGGTTCATTTAAATTCAAATTATCAAAACCAAGATCATCATCAAAATCATTTTTCTTAAAATTTGAGACTTCATTAAAAAACTACATGAATAGACTCTTCAATTACTAAGGTTCTTTTATTAAAAACCCGAAAAGCTTTTGAAACGGAAGAGTAACCAAGAAAGATGCCTTCATCGGATTTTGCATCAAATTTTCCTAAGGCATCCCTTTCATTTAAAATAAAGCATTTACAACCTAAAACTTTAAAATAGGAAATATTTGGTTTTTGTTATTCCATAATTCATAAGGAGTTTTTTGATAAGGAAGGTCTTATTAGGACTCTA
Source organism: Musa schizocarpa (assembly GCA_900464855.2). Lineage (NCBI taxonomy): Eukaryota > Viridiplantae > Streptophyta > Magnoliopsida > Zingiberales > Musaceae > Musa > Musa schizocarpa. The sequence goes on from UBIG03000001.1 coordinate 4,747,992, forward strand.
TTCATGATGTAGCAAGTCAGTATTTACTGCTTCGCCCAAAAAAAATACTTAGGTAAACTATGTTCGTTTAGCATAGTTCTTGCCATTTCTTGTAGGTTTCTATTTTTCTTTCAACTACTCCATTTTGTTGGGGATTTCTCGGAGTGGAGAAGTTATGATTGTATCCATTAACTTCACAAAAATTTTGGAAGTCATGGTTTTGAAATTCGCCACCATGATCACTCCAATTGATGAAATCATGAACCCTTTTTCGCTTTTGAGTGAGTTTATAAAATTTTTGAGAAAAACTTGAAACAATCACTTTTGTGAGCTAAGAAATAGGTCCAAGTGTATCTAGAGTAGTCATCCACAATCACAAAAAGCATATTTGCTTCCACCTAGACTTGTTGTATCAATTGGTCCAAATAAGTCCAAATGGATCAATTGTAATGGTCTAGTGGTGCTAATTTGATTTTTTGGTTTGAAGCTTGTTTTTATTTGTTTCCCTAGTTGACATGCATCGATACCTTATCTTTAATAAACTTTATATTCGAATCCCTCGTACTAATTCTTGAGATGAGATTTTAGATATTGTTTTCATGCTTGCATGGCCTAATCTCCTATGCCAAAGCCAAGCATCATCATTTATGGCGGAGAAACACATTTCATTACTTAGTTCATCAAGATTGATGGTATAGACATTATTTTGTTTTAAAGCAATCATAGTCATGTTATGATTTGGTTTTTCAATAATGCATATATTTGATTCAAATCTAACGATATAACCTTTATCGCATAATTGACTAATGCTCAATAGATTATGTTTTAATTCATCAACTAGTAACACATCATCAATGGAAAAACTTGATTTGTTACCTATGGTTCCCTTGCCAATGATTTTGCCTTTGTTGTTGTCTCCGAAGGTGACATAGCCTTCGTCCATGCTAGTGAGCTTGGTGAATTGGGATGGATCTCCGGTCATATGCCTTGAGCATCCACTATCAAGATACCATCTTTTGCTCCTAGCATGTGATGGTGTATGTTTCTACAAGAAGGAATTATTTTTAGGTACCCATTTACTTTTGGGTGCCTCAAAAACCAATCTAACTTGTTTATCATGTTGCATAGACTTGATCATGGTTCCTTTAGGAACCCAAATCAATTTGTTCAGACTAATTTTCTTGAATGGACATTGGTAAGTTATATGTCCATATTTGCAACAAAAGTTGCAATTGCTTTGATGTTGAACATGTAAGATAGGACCTTTAACGAAGGTGGTTGGATTTTGGTGAGTACTTCTCACAAATCCGATTCCACTCCTTTTAGGAACGTGACCCTTATTTGTAAGGATCATGTTTAAGGACTTGCTACCTACCTCTAATTTCTTCAAGGTGTCCTTAAGTACTAAGTTCTCATTTTGGAGAGTTTCTAAATCATGGCATTTAACACATGGAGCTAGACAATCATGATATTCAGTTTTTAATTTATCAAAAGCACACGAAGACTATCATGCTCCTTTCTTAGCAATTTGTATTTTCTACTAATTGTCTTACATTCATCAAATAACTCATGGAAAGCATTTAATAAATCATGATAAGGTAAATCTGCATTAATTAAATCCGTTACCTCTTCTTCAAGGCCATTAGGGCGTAGTGAGCAACTTGCTCGGTGTTGGACTCCTCTTCTTCGGATGTGCTTGAGTCATCCCATGTTGCCTTGAGCCTTTCTTCTTTGGTGTTCTCTTTTTTTTTGGCTTGAGGGCAATCGTTCTTGTAGTGTCCCGTTTTTTGCATTCATAGCAAATCACTTGGTCCTTCTTTTGTTCAAATTTATTTTTTGTATTATTTTTAAATTTGTTCTTCCTTAAATATTTTTTTGAATTTTTGAGTCAAAAGTGCAATGTCATTGTCACTGTCCTCATCACTTGATGTTCCTTTCAAGTGGTCTTCTTGTGATTTGAGTGCCATATCCTTCCTGTTCTTTGGAAGGGGGTTCTCGAGCTTCGTCATGAGCTTGACATGTCATTTCGTAGGTCATTAGAGACCCAATGAGTTCTTCAAGAGGAAATATTTTAAGGTCTTTGGCCTCTTGAATGGTCAGAACTTTTGGATCCCAACTTTTAGGGAGGGATCTTAAGATTTTAGTTACTAGTTCAAAGTTAGTAAAATCTTTACCAAGAGCTTTGAGTCCATTGATGACATCCATAAACCCGGTGTACATGTCTCCATGGACTCACTTGGTTTCATTCGAAAAGTTCATAAGAGTGCACAAGAATGTTGATTTTGGACTCTTTCACTCGGCTAGTGCCTTCATGAGTGACTTCAAGAGTTCTCCAAATATCAAAAGCCAATCACAAATTGAAACACGATTAAATTCGTTTTTGTCTAGTGCACAAAACAAGGCATTCATAGCCTTTGCATTTAAAGCAAAAACCTTCTTCTCCGATTCATTCCATTCGCCATCGGAAGAGAAGATTTTTTAAATCTGTTTTCAACAATAGTCCAAAGCTCGAAATCCATAGAAATAAGGAAGATCCTCATCCGAGTCTTCCAATACGTGTAATCCGACCCATTAAACATAGGTGGACGAGTGATAGAATGGCCCTCTTGCATGTCGGAGTAAGCCATCTCTCTGGGTATTAAACCAAATATGAGAGATAACCTTGCTCGATACCAATTGTTAGGATCGAGCAGCACTAAGGAGGGGGGGGGTGAATTAGTGCAGCGGATAAAAACTTCGGTTTTCTAAAAAAATCTTTCAGATGAAGAGAGCGGAACTTGACAAGTTTAAACTTGAAAGCGTATTCTTAAATATGCGTCAAAAGTAATAAGGAACTAGAGCATATAAGAAGATTTGCAATAATATAAATAACAATAATGAAAACGCAAACCACAGATCACGCCGATTTTAGAGTGGTTCGGGTCAAATGACCTACTCCACTTGTGAGGCCCCTCTTCGATGAGGCTCCCACCTTCCACTAGCAAGCTTCTTGAAATGGAAGGGTAAATACCCTCTTACAACTCTTTACAAGCAGTTCACTCTCTTACAGATTTTCGAGAAGAGATGAGGTGAACACTAGCAAATTGAAAAGAAAGCAAGCTAACACTTTTCTAAGATATTTCTCTCAAACTCTTGCTGCTCAAAAGGTTGTAATCTCAGCTGAGATTTGAGGGGTTTTATAGGCCTCAAGAGGATTCAAATTTGGGCTCCAAAATTTGGGCTCCAAAATTCAAATCCTCTTTGGGTTCCCGATGCTTGGCGGTGCCACCGCCAGCCAAGCGGTGCCACCGCCCAGCTCAGGAGGTGTCACCAGCAGCATTCAGTGCTCAGGAGGTGCCACCGCCAAGCACTGGTGGTGTCACGGTGCCTTGTCACCCAGCCAGCGTGCCACCACTTTGGCTCCTCCGTTCACTTGGTTTGGCTTTCTTTTAGCCCAAACCAACTTTGACTTTGGCCCCAGTTGGCCCCTAACCAGGATATAGGCTTATCTTCCTTAATCCTAATCCTAATTACAAGTGAACTACATAACAAAACACATCTTAAGCAATTTATTAACCGCTAACATCAAGTTTTGATCCGACGAGCTTTCGACGAACTTCCTTCGACGGGGTCCAAGCACGCCCCGAACTTGTGATGACTTTAAAGAGTAGCTGAGACTTCTCGGTGATCTCTGCGAACCTCCGACGATCTCTTCGCTAAAACTTCCAACAGGTTCCCGATTTCTTCTCGGTTGGTTCGCAGCATCTCCGGCGATTCATCGAACTCTTAAAGGTTCATCAAACTCGACTCGGTATTCTTGCTTTGTGTTTTCTGTTTATCGAAGTTAATCCTGCACACTTAACTCAATAATATGGATTAGATCAAATAACCCATCAATTGATTTTATCATCAAAATCCGAGATTCAACAATGATCAACGTCGCCACCCTTGTGCACGCCAAGGACAGCGTATCGACGACCCCGGACCCTCGCGCGCCTCGAAACACTCGAACGATCTCGGAATCGCCATTCTCGGATCTCTCCAATGCCCACGAGGCCGACCACGCACCGGACACGACAAGCGTGCGCCAAAACCATCTGAACATTCTCGAACGGACTCGGAATCGCTATTGCGACCCAATTCTGGAAAGCTCTCTCGGGGCCCCACGAGACTGACTGCATAGCGGTCACGACAAATTTCGAGGCCCAAAACCATCGCCTCGGAGGTCGACGGGAGAGGTTTTGGTCGCTCGGGGCACAAAAATGAGTGCAACACGAGGACTTCCCTGGGGGTCACCCATCCTAGTACTACTCTCGCCCAAGCACGCTTAACTTCGGATTTCTGATGGGATCCGCTGCTTTTGGACTGGTATGATCGCACTCGCTTTGTGTGCGCGCCGTCCCTCACCTTTGTGCATGTCACGGACGGCGATCGATGACCGGGGACCGTCGGCCCCCCAAACCCTCGAACGATCTCGAATCGCCATTCTCGGATCTCTCCGATGCCCATGAGGCCGACCACGCGACCGGACCGCGACAAGCGTCCAAACCCTTTGAACTTTCTCGAACGGAATTGGAATCGCTATTGCGCCCCATTCGGAAAGCTCTCGGAGCCCCACGAGATTGACTGCATAGCGGTCACGACAAATTTCGAGGCCTAAAACCATCGCCTCGAGGTCGACGGGAGAGGTTTTGGTCGCCAGGGCACAAAAAGGAGTGCAACACGAGGACTTCCCAGGGGTCACCCATCCTAGTACTACTCTCGCCAAAGCACACTTTAACTTCAGAGTTCTGATGGGATCCGGTGCTTTAATGCTGGTATAATCGCACTCATTTTTGTGTGTCGTCCCCTCGCCTTTGTGCATGTCCCGTATGGCGATCGACGACCGGGGGACCCTCGCGCCAGCGAAACCCTCAAACGATCTCGAATTGCCATTCTCTCCGATGCCCACGAGGCCGACCGCGCGACGGGACACGATAAGCGTGAGTCGAAACCCTCTGAACTTTCTCGAACGGACTCGAATTGCTATTGCGACACCATTCCGAAAGCTCTCTCGAGCCCCACGAGACTTACTGCGTGAGCGGTCACGACAAATTTCGAGGCCCAAAACCATAGCCTCGTGGTCGACGGGAGAGGTTTTGGTCGCCGGGGCACAAAAGGAGTGCAACACGAGGACTTCCCAGGGGGTCACCCATCCTAGTACTACTCTCGCCAAAGCACGCTTAACTTCGGAGTTCTGATGGGATCCGGTGCTTTAATGCTGGTATGATCGCGACTTCTTTGTGTGTGTGCCGTCCCCTGGCCTTTGCACACGCCCCGGACGGCGTATCGACGACGACGGGACCCTCGCTTCCCTGAAACCCTCGAACGATCTCGAATCGCCATTCTCGGATCTCTCCGATGCCCACGAGGCCGACCGCGACCCGACACACAAAGCGTGCGCCGAAACCATCTGAACTTTCTCTAACGGACTCGAATCGCTTATTGCGACCCATTTCGAAAGCTCTCTCGAGCCCCACGAGACTGACTATGTATCGGTCACGACAAATATCTAGGCCCAAAACCATCGCCGAGGTCGACGGAGAGGTTTTGGTCGCCGGGGGCACAAAAAGGAGTGCAACACGAGGACTTCCTAGGGGGTCACCCATCCTAGTACTACTCTCGCCCAAGCACGCTTTTACTTCGAGTTCTGATGGGATCCGTGCTTTTTGGTGCTGGTATGATCGCACTCGTTTTGTGTGCGTCGTCCCTCACCTTTGTGCACGCCACGGATGGCGATTGAAGACCGGGGACCCTCCGCGCCGGAAACCCTCGAACGATCTCAGAATCGCCATTCTCGGATCTCTCCGATGCCCACGAGGCCGACCGCGACCGACAGGACAAGCGTCGCGCCAAAACCTCTGAACTTTCTCGAACGGACTCGAATCGCGCTATTATTCCGAAAGCTCTCTGAGCCCCACGACTGATCACGTGAGCGGTCACGACAAATTTCGAGGCCCAAAACCATCGCCTCGAGGTCGACGGGAGAGGTTTTGGTCGCCGGGGCACAAAAGGAGTGCAACACGAGGACTTCCTGGGGTCACCCATCCTAGTACTACTCGCCCCAAGCACGCTTTAACTTCGAGTTCTGATGGGATCCGGTGCTTTTGTGCTGGTATGATCGCGACTCGCTTTTGTGTTCGCCGTCCCTCACCTTTTGTGCACGTCCGGATGGGCGATCGAAGACCGGGACCGTCGAAACGCTGAAACCTCGAACGATCTTGAATCGCCATTCTCGGATCTCTCCGATGCCCACGAAGCGACGACCGAGACCGGACACGACAAAGCGTCCAAAACCCTCTGAACTTTCTCGAACGAACTCGAATCGCTATTGCGACCCCATTCCGAAAGCTCTCTCGAGCCCCACGAGACTGACTGCGTAAGGTCACGACAAATTTCGAGGGCCAAAACCATCGCCGGAGGTCGACGGAGAGGTTTTGGTCGCCGGGGCACAAAAAAAGGAGTGCAACACGGACTTCCTCAGGGGTCACCCATCCTAGTACTACTCTCGCTAAAAGCACGCTTTAACTTCGAGTTCTGATGGGATCCGTGCTTTAGTGCTGGTATGATCGCACTTTCGTTTTTGTGCGCCGTCCCTCGGCCTTTGTGCACGCCACGACGGCGACGACGACCGGGGACCCTAATGCCGTCCTGAACCTCGAACGATCTCGAATCGCCATTCTCGGATCTCTCCGATGCCCACGAGGTCGACCGCCGCACGGACCACGACAAGCGTGCGCCGAAACCATCTGAACTTTCTCGAACGGACTCGAATCGCTATTGGCACCCCATTCGAAAAGCTTTCGAGAGCCCCACGAGACTGACTCAAACCATCACGAAAAATTTCGAGGCCCAAAACCATCGCCCGGAGGTCGACGGGAGAGGTTTTGGTCGCCGGGGCACAAAAAGGAGTGCAACACGAGGACTTCCCCTGGGGTCACCCATCCTAGTACTACTCGCCCAAGCACGCTTTAACTTCGAGTTCTGATGGAATCCGTGCTTTAGTGCTGGTATAATCGCACTCGCTTTGTGTGTGCGTCGTCCTCGCCTTTGTGCACGTCACGACGGCGATCGACGACCGGGGACCAAGGCGCTTCTGAATCCCTCGAACGATCTCGAATCGCCATTCTCGGATCTCTCCGATGCCCACGAGGTCGACCGCGCACCCGACACGACAAGCGTCGCCAAACCCTCTGAACTTTCTCGAACGAACTCGAATCGCTATTGCACCCCATTCCGAAAAGCTCTCGAGCCCCCCACTGACTGACTGCGTGAAGGTCACGACAAATTTCGAGGCCCAAAACCATCGCCGAGGTCGACGGAGAGGTTTTGGTCGCCGGGGCACAAAAAGGAGTGCAACACGAGGACATCCCTGGGGTCACCATCCTAGTACTAATCTCGCCCAAACACGCTTTAACTTCGAGTTCTGATGGGATCCGGCTGCTTTAGTGCTGGTATGATCGCACTTCGCTTTGTGTGCGCCGTCCCTCTCCTTTTTACACGCCACGGATGGCGATCGATGACACATGCTGACCCTCAACGCCCAAAACCCTCGAACGATCTCGAATCGCCATTCTCGGATCTCCCGATGCCCACGAGGTCGAACGCGCACCGGACATGACAAGCGTCATACCGAAACCCTCTGAACTTCTCGAACGGACTCGAATCACTATTGCGCACCATTCGAAAAGCTCTCTCTGAGCCCCACGAGACTGACTACGTAGGGTCACGACAAATTTCGAGGCCCAAAACCATCGCCGAGGTCGATGGGAGAGGTTTTGGTCACCGGGGCAAAAAGGAGTGCAACACGAGGACTTCTCGAGGGGTCACCCATCCTAGTACTACTTCGCCCAAGCACGCTTAACTTCGAGTTTTGATGGGATCCGATGCTTTAGTGCTGGTATGATCGCATTTGTTTTGTGTGCGCTGTCCCTCCTCCATTGTGCACGCCACGGATGGCGATCATCGACCGGGGACCCTTTGCCCGCTAAAAAACCCTCGAACGATCTCGAATCACCATTCTCGGATCTCTCCGATGCCCACGAGGTCGACCGCAAGACCGACACGACAAAGCATGCGCCAAAACCCGCTGAACTTTCTTGAACGGACTCGAATCGCTATTGCGACCCCATTCGAAAGCTCTCTGAGCCCCACGACCGACTGATGCGAAGCGGTCACGACAAATTTCTTTGAGGCTAAAACCATCGCCGAGGTCGACGGGAGAGGTTTTGGTCGCCGGGGCACAAAAAGGAGTGCAACACGAGGACTTCCCAGGGGTCACCCATCCTAGTACTACTCTCGACAAAGCACGCTTTAACTTCGAGTTCGATGGGATCCGTGTTTAGTGCTGGTATGATCGCATTTGTTTTGTGTGCGTTGTCCCTCGCCATTGTGCACGCCACGGACGGCATGATCGAAGATTGACGCGCCCAAAACCTTCCTGACGATCTTCGAACTCCTTTAGTGCTGGTATGATGATCTCGAATTGTGCCATACTCTGATCGTCAGTCTCCGATGCCCACGAGGCCGACCATCAAGACCGGACACGCATAAGCGTATAGCCGAAACCCTCTAAACTTTCTCGAACGGACTCGAATCGCTATTGCGACTTCATTCGAAAGCTCTCGAGCCCCACGAGACTGATTATGAAGCGACACGACAAAATTTCGAGGCCCAAAACCATCGCCGAGGAGGTTGACGGAGAGGTTTTGGTCACTCGGGCACAAAAAAAGGAGTGCAACACGAGGACTTCCCAGGGGGTCACCCATCCTAGTACTACTTCGCCAAGCACGCTTAACTTCGAGTTCTGATGGGATCCGTGCTTTTAGTGCTGGTATGATCGCGATTTGTTTTGTGTGCGTTGTCCTCGCCATTGTGCACGCCCCGTGACGGCGATCCGAAGACCGGGGACCTAGCGCCCCAAAACCCACGACGATCTCGAATCCGCCTTTAGTGCTGGTATGATCTATCCGATGCCGTCACACCATTGTGTCGTCTCCGCCGATGCCCACGAGGCCGACCACAAGACCGGACACCTAAAAGCGCCTCTGAAACCTCTTGAACTTTCTCGAACGGACTCGAATCGCTATTGCGACCCCATTCCGAAAGCTCTCGAGAGCCCCACGAGACTGACTGGGCGAAGCGTCACAGCAAATTTTGAGGTTCCCAAAACCATCGCCGAGGTCGACGGAGAGGTTTTGGTCGCCGGGGCACAAAAAGGAGTGCAACACGAGGACTTCCCAGGGGTCACCCATCCTAGTACTACTCTCGCCAAAGCACGCTTTATCTTCGAGTTCTGATGGGATCCGCGCTTTAGTGCTGGTAGAATCGCGACTCATTTTGTGTGCGCCCCTCGCCTTTGTGCACGCCACGGATGGCGATCGACGATCGGAACCCTCACGCTACCAGAAAGTCTCAAACGATCTCGAATGGCCATTCTCGGATCTCTCCGATGCCCACGAGGTCGACCACAAGACCGACACGACAAGCGCGGCGCCAAAACCTCTAAACTTTCTCAACGGACCCGGAATCACTATTATGACACCATTCCGAAAGCTCTATCGAGCCCCACGACTGACTGCGAGCGGCGTCATGACAAATTTCGAGGCTCAAAACCATCACCGGAGGTCGACGGAGAGGTTTTGGTCGCCGGGGCACAAAAAAAGTAGTGCAACACGCTGGATTTCCTGGGGGTCACCCATCATAGTACTA
>UBIG03000001.1:4758198-4897904 GCA_900464855.2 Musa schizocarpa
TTTAACCCTTTCCTTATAACTCAAGAATTTTCTTAAGTTCTTTGTAATTTTTTATCCCTGGCAAGCAATGTGCCTTCTCACAATTAACTTTTCCCAACATAGGGTGTTATGATGCATAAAGCCATAAGGAGCCATCTGCACATTGCCTTCTGAATAGAGATAACTACATATTATGTTTAACCCAACAAGAAGATCCTTATCCAGAATTCAATCTCCAATCCATAACACGTGCTCAAAGCAAAACCTCAGTTGCTTCACTGTTCTTTACCACAGACCATCACTGAGAGGGATTGCCAGATATGAGCAATATGTGTGAAAATGCAAAAAAGGTGCAGGTGGTGGCAGGGCAGTGTGCAGTGGTACTAAAACATGTCCCAAGTCTAGAATGACCCCCAATCCAGAGGAGTCTCCTCATGCAGGTATCAGAGATGACCCTCACCCATGAAGTCTACTATTTGTATTGTAGGGACACATATACAACTCCCATGTGTCTGTCAGTTAATAGAGAGAAGAATGGTGGTGGAAATGTGGATTTTTAGTAACTATCAACATGATGTTCCAAGAATCATGCTTTTAGAGGTTCTGGTAGTCCCCAAACAAAAATCTACATAGTAATGCATCCCATTTATCTCAGAATATTCAAAGGCTGTAACAACCTCCAGGCTGTCCTGGTGTTCTATTGATTTGTCAAGCAAGTCAAACATTTTGAAACATACATTAAATTCTTCTTCTCATGCCTTCCCATCATTAATGACTTGAAGATTCCTTATACATCTTAGTGCTCCTGTGATGCTGGAAAAAATTATGGCGACTTTCCTTCTGTGGATTTGATTGAGTCTGTCACCATTGTGTTAACATACCCTCCTCCCCACCCTGTTAGGCCATCCTTGAAATTGAAATCAGGTTTTCACCTCCTTTCTACTCATTCCTCAAGTAGATTATTTAAATGTGGACTACTTGTCCTTCCTTCCCACTTTGTTGAATAAGATTGGACGGTAATCTAATAGAGTTAATCAACATCATCGAAGCCCTGCTCTTTCCCCTCTGCAAAGCTTTTTCAACTAAAATTTTCTACTAACATGTTTCTACAACCGACTAGCCATAAAACTTAGATTTCTACCAAGTGCATCACCAGCCATAAACATTGGTTTTCGTGATAACTAATGGTACAGTCATAATCCTTCGAAGTTCCCATCCTTTATCTTCGTTCTTTCATATGAACTCTTTCTCGAGTGAAATATGTATTTTAAACTCTCATGATCAATGAAGATTTCAAACCACACCATACAAATAATAAGTTCCAAACTTACAAAATATTGTTAATTCCAAATCATGAGTTGATAATCAATTTATAACCTTTGTTGTTTAGAAGCATAAGTAATTACTCTCCTTCCTGCATCAAAACACATCCTAGGGCTTCTTGAAGAGAATAGTCAAGATAACTCATAAATCCCTTATACCACCACTCTGAATAGTGAATAGGGGCAACGAATACTTTCTTAATAACTCTCTGAAAACTTTTGTCACAATCATCACCCACACAAATTTCAGTATTCTTTTAGAGGTTAGAGGAGGTTGAGCCCATCTGGCAGTGTCCCTCAAATACCCAAATCTTCATAACCCCACATGTCCAAGCAAAAAGCTTCGAAACTTCTTTATTACATTTGTTGTACCATTCAACTACAGCCATTTTCTCCTTTGATCATCAAATATAATTTTTTCTCAATTACATGTGTTGGGAAGAAAGCAAACTTCATTCAAACGGGGTTCACATTTGGTTGAACTGTGATATAACTTTTTTCTCTTTTAGTACTTGAACACATCCTCAAATGTTCATGCTCCTGATTACTCTTGAATACACCCAATATAAGGCTAAATAATAACATACGCATATCTGCAGAAAGGGTTTAGAAATATCCTATCTATTAGTTCATAAAGTTTTAGCAAGTATTGTCAAACCCAAAAGGTATCACAGAATTCATAATGACTACATCGAAGCCTCTAAAAGTTGTTTTTTTGAAATAATATCTCCTTGATCTCAACTGAGCAGCAACCTCAATTCTCGTGTCAATCTTAGAGAGAATACTTAGGCAATCTCCTGCAGTTGATCAAACAAATCATCACCTTGTGGGATACCATTTTACGGTCACCATTCAACTGGTTTATAATTAATGCACAAAGCCTAGTCAATCATCCTTTCTTCTTTCACTAATAGTACTGAAGAGCACCATGGGGATGACTGGTCAAAAGGAAACCCCTGATACCCAATAATTCTTGTATTTGCTTTTTAATTCCTCTAGCTCGTGAGTGGTGCCATTCCCTCAGGGAGGCTAGATATTGGGGCCAGGTAATGAGACCAAATTCAATAGGCAAAATCACTTTCTATCTAGAGGGTAACTGCAGCTATCCGGGAATACATCAACCTTTGACCACCACAATTACTTGTGGGTTTGATTTGAATAACCTGCTCTTTACACAACTATATAAATAAAAAACAACCTTTCTCAGACATAAGACCATACATCGAAGGCTGACATTCAAGCAAGGAGGCAAATCCATGCCTAATGCCCTCAAACAATAAAAAAGAGGCTGATCTGGTATTTAGAAAGTAATTATTTTTTGAAATAACTAATATTTAGCGGATGAGGAGAAAGAAGATAACCAATCCATGGCAAGTATAACATCAAAACCCTGGATCTTCTGAGAATCAAATCAGTAGAGTTGTGGTTCCAATAGAGATCAAACAAGATAAGAATTTCAAGTTTGCTGCCAATGAATTCCAAATGCCAGCCTGTTACAAAATAACATATAATCCGTGGTTTGAGTGAATATCCAAGTGACAAGCAGTTATTGTGAAACAAACATAAGTTGGAGCCGCTGGATCAAAACAAAACTTTTGCATTTCTTTGTAGAAAATACAGGCGAATACCTTCCACCAATGATTTGTAGCTTTTTTTGAATCTCTCATATGTTTGTGCTGGTAGATAGCATGCATACTCTAGCATGGGCTGAGGGTCTAGGAGACAGGTTTTTCTTCTCTTCCTCAGCAAAAAATATTTATTTGATGATCCAATCTTTCCACAACCAAACATGCCCCTGTCACCACCCCAAAAAACATCACTTGTTTCTATGTCTTAACTTGTACTCCACATATGATTTAGCTCCTTATGTATATCTCTTCTCCTCTTTCTAAACTAAATGTCTTGACACTCCTTTATATTACTTTCTGATTCATTTCCGTTCATATTTTATTAGTAAAACTTTGTCTCATCATTCAGAACACTCCATCTCCCAAAATTATTTTCTTTTGTTTAAATGATCACCTCATCAGTTATATGTGGTAAAAGAATTCTTTTCTTGATCATTGTAGAACACTCTACACATCAAATATCTTCTGCCAGATCATCCTGTTTTGCTACCACTCAATGAATTTCTGTTCACTATGTTATCATGTTACTGGATTTTGTAGGCCCCATCAACCTCTTTCATCCCTCTTTAATTAATCAAACAATGAACAGAGGACTATAAGCCTTACCATCCTAGTGATTCCTTAAAATGCATCAAAAGAAAATTTCACCCAACTATTAGACCTCAAAGAGAGTTTGCACGCCAACATATCAAATATTTGATCCTCAAACAATGCCTATAATCAAAGTATCCATGGCTTCTAAAATTTCATCATAACCAACCTGTGATCCAAGCACACATCTGAGGTCACTAAGAAAACATCCATCAAATACCTATAGCCCAGCAATCCATTCATAACACTGTGTATTTTAAGTGCAAACATACCACCACACATCACTGAGCTAATTCATACCTGAACTCAACCTATCAAAAAATATTAACCACAAATATAAATTACAAATGGGGTAAGTTTATGTAGTCAGCCTAAACTAACCATTATCATAAGCAGACTCATCATTACACGAATATAACTTTAATATACCAAAAAACTGGCAAGAGGGATCCTTGACCTGTTACCAAAATCCACAGGTTGATTCATCGTTTACATTTCATAAGCATGTAGAGTATATTATACAACAATAATAATATATAAAGCAATTAAAGATCTGCCTAAAAATCTTCTAAACTTTCCACCAAACTTAATTTTAATATTTCTAAAGTAAATATGCTATCCTCGGTGTAATTTATATCACAAAACGTAAGGTGAGACATAAAGAGCTCACAAGTGATTAAATGACATTCCATATCAAAATAGTAACTTCCAAAGAGATACACTCTAAAATATAAGGCAGAATATACTTTATTTCTCAGACATAATATCATTATGAGCAGAAACACACTGTCCTTTTCAATCTTACATATTTGGTTCCTGTATTGGGGGGTATGGAGTAATGGTTACATATAAGAATAAAGGAAACATATCGGAGTTTATCATCGGCATATGGCAAAACAAAACATATCAACGTATATGGGAAACATTTTAAAGCAAAATCATCATGGAATGAACATATACGTGTAGCATATCAAACAAATATCGCATTTAAGTTCAAACGTCAATTCTTGACGCTTAAAATCATACTCATTCTTCATCCAGAGCATGAACAGAAACAACTCACCAAAACTTCCGATGTCATATCAAAGATAGAAGTGGTGTGGTGGGGATCCCCGCCTGCACGTGATTCATCCATTTTGAATGACCACTGACAAAAGTCTCCCCACGGGAGATCCTCCACCCACCCACGCCTAGGTGTGGCCAGAGGGGCCGGCAGAGCATCGCAGGCTCTAAGCATATCCCACGGAGCCGGGACCCTAACAGAAAGGGTATTAAAGCGATCCCTACAGAGCGGGACCCCACGAGCTGCAGAAGCGATACCTCTTTACCATTTCTGCAAAGGTCCGCAATCCCATACACCAAAGTACAAGAGGGCAGTTTTAACAATAAGTAGTATATCGAAGAATATACCAGGAACAACGTGAACGGTATGTGCCTTTTCAAACAATATAAACAAAGAAACAAATCTTCACAAATGTATTCAGATTTGGAAATGAAATAAAAAACAAGAGTGTACAGGATTTTCAAAGTAACCACATTTATCTCAATTCCCAAGAAGGTTAAACGAATCCAAATATCCAGCGAACGGAGTAGGATTAAAATCCCAATAAAAGCCGATTTCGACAGAATTCCAGTGGCACATCAAACAAATATTTCAGACTATCAATTATGCCCAATAACCTATAAAGAAAACTATGGTCGAACCATATATCAATCTATATTTGATAGAACAAATTTCACATGAAACAGGTTCCTGCCTGAGTTACTTTTGATTTTAGTAACATAAGATCAAAAAACAAATCACTATTTTGCAGAATTTATAGGTCGGATTCCAAATAGACAATAGGGTAGGCAATTGAAACTGAAATTTTTAAACTATAAGTCAAAAGAAATATTTTCAAAGTTTCCAAAAAAATCAGTTTTGGAATAACTGAATTTTCAACAGGGGAGCAGGCATTTTTAGCATCGACAGTCAGAATCCTTGAACCCCGTTTCTATAACAAGGTCTAGGGTTCAACTGAAACAGATGTTTAGTGTTATCCTGTGTCTAAAAATCTACAAAAATCTAGTCAAAAGGAAGATATAGAAAGCCCACTTTCAAACAAAATAGTTTCCTGCCTGAATTCAATTTTCTTGTACTAAAACTTATAGCTGAAATATGCATAGGGGTCAGTTTACCAAAAAAAAACTTCAAAAAAATCCCATGGTCTCATGTCCAAAAGAGAGACGGGCTTTCTCTAAATAGAAATCCTCTTCAATTTATTTTTGATTCAACATAAAATAAGAGACTAAAAAATCTGTAGGATGTAATAGAACACTTACCTTTAAGAATTTTTTGACCCCATTGAGAAATATTGAGCAAGAAAACCTTAAAGTCTCACACTTTTCCTTCCTTCCTTCTTCTTCTTCTTCTTTTTTTCTTTTTCTTTTTCTTTTTTTTTCCCCAGATCATCCATTTATGCCTTCTGCTTCCTTAAGAACGAAGGCAGAGGTATGGTGGAGTTTTGTATTTTTGTACATTTTACAGTTTAGTCTTGTATTTAACATATTTTCCATTAGTCCAGGATTTACATATAGGTCCTCAGATTTTGCCGAATAAAATCCTCCAATTCCAAGTGAATAAGTTCTCAGATTCATATTTATCTCTTTTTTTTATCAAATTAAATAGATACATACATTACAACTAGAAACTTATACTAAAATTCTAACAGGTAAGTATCACAGATCGGATTCGTTTACTTATCGCCGGTGCAAATCAAGCTTTGTGCACGTCCCAGACATGACCGACGCATCGGACCTCAACAGTGGTCTGAATCCATCGAAAGATCTCGAATGACTTAATATTCTCGATCTTATTCCGAAAAGTTTAATGAGGTCGATCCCAGACTGGATATCGCAAAAACCGTATGGCTGGAGGTTTCACGGGAGAGGTGTTTTCGAATGAACATTTAGGACCGGGCCATCCATGTAATTTTACTGCCTAGAAAGTTCTCTTTGAGCCCTTACTTAGAGTGCTGGTGGTGATCGCACTGCTGCCATCTCGCTTTTACAAATTTGCTGGACGGCCCAAAACCATCAGCCTCAAAGGTCGACGGAGAGGTATTTGGTCGCCGATGTACACGAGGCCGAACGCAACACTCTGACAGGACGGGTGTGGGGTGAACCTATCCTAGTACGATTGACTTCTCACTCCTATTCTGAAAAGCGGACGCTTTTAGACTGACCTCGAGTTCATGGATCGAGCTCAAAAGTGCCGTTTACGAGGGTCGACTATTTGAGGTGTTTTGCCCCTACAAAAAAAGGAGTGCAACAGGTGGATCGCCATCCTTACCAAGCTGCATCTTGAAAACCGATGGGGATCCCGGCGTTTAGCGTCGGTGAGCCCAATCCTTTGAAGCCATCTCGCTTTCGCCATTCTGACGATCTCCGCATGCCTGTTCCAGGCCGAACCTGAATGAACAGACACGATTCGTTGCATGGCTGGAAACGACAAGTGGCTGAAAACGAATTTCGAATCGCCATTGGCACTTATTCCGGAAAGTTTCTGAGCCCACGAGACTCCACTGCTGAAGGGTTACGACAAATTTCGAGACCAAAACACGCTTTGAGGTCGGGAGAGGGTTTGGTACGCTCGGGCAAAGGAGTGCAACACTAGGATTTAGGTTCACCCATCCAGTACTACTTTCGCCCAAGCACGCTTTAATCTTTGTGTTCATGGGATCCATGCTTAGAAAAGCTGGTGGCGATCACATTTCGCCATCCTCGCCAGGCATGTCCTCACGGACGGCGATCGACGACCGGGACCCTCGCTTCAAAATCCTCCAACGATTCACGAATCGCCATTCTCGATCTTCCCAATGCCCACGGTAGGCTGACCGACACAAATTATCACTAAGTAAAGAAACCATCAGAACTTTTCGATCTAATCTAAGGAAAACGCTTATAACCCCATTCCGAAAGCTCTCTGAGAGCCTCCCACGGAGGTCTGGGGAGAGGTTTTGGTCGCTCGGGGCACAAAAAGGAGTGCAACACGAGGACTTCCCAAGGGGTCACCCATCCTACTACTACTCTCGCCCAAGCACGCTTAACTTCGGAGTTCTGATGGGATCCGTTGCTTTAGTGCTGGTATGATCGCACTCATTTTGTGTGCGTCATCCCTCGCCTTTGTGCACGTCCCGCATGCGCATCGACGACCGGGGACCCTCGCTGGCGCCTGAATCCCTCGAAAGATCTGGAATCGCCATTCTCGGATCTCTCCGATGCCCCATGAGGCCGGCGCGACCGGACACGACAAGCGCGTCGCCGAAACCCTCTGAACTTTCTCGAGCGAACTTCGAATCGCTATTATTGCGACCCCATTCGGAAAGCTCTCTCGGAGCCCCACGAGACTGACTGCTGCTTCAGCGGTCACGGCAAATTCGAGGCCCAAAACCATCGCCTCGGAGGTTCATTGGAGAGGTTTTGGTCGCCGGGGCACAAAAAGGAGTGCAACACGAGGACTTCCCAAGGGGTCACCCATCCTACTACTCTCGCCCAAGCACGCTTTAACCGGAGTTCTGATGGCACCCGGTGCTTTAGTGCTGGTATGATCGCTTTTCGTTTTGTGTCGCGTCCCTCGCTTTCAGCCAGGCACGCCCCAGACGGGCGATCGACGACCAGGGACCCTCGATGCCCCGAATCCCCTCGAAGATCTCAGAATCGCCATTCTCGGATCTCTCCGATGCCCACGAGGCCGACCGCCGCGGACCACGAAATAAGCATTGTACCAAACCCTCTGAACTTTCTCGAACGAATTCGGAATCGCTATTGCGACTTTATGAAGGAAAGCTCTCTGAGTCCCCACGGAGATCGATCGCTTAGCGGTCACAAAGAAATTTCGAGGCCCAAAACCATCGCCTCGGAGGTCGACGGGAGAGGTTTTGGTCGCTCGGGGCACAAAAAGGAGTGCAACACGAGGACTTCCCAGGGGGTCACCCATCCTAGTACTACTCTCGCCCAAGCACGCTTAAATTTTGAGTTTTGATGGGATCCGGTGCTTTAGTGCTGGTATGATCGCACTCGTTTTGTTTGCGTCGTCCCACGCCTTTGTGCACGTCCCGTACGGCGTACCGACGACCGGGGACCCTCGCATGCCCTGAATCCCTCGAAAGATCTCGGAATCGCCATTCTCGGATCTCTCCGATGCCCACGAGGCCGATCGCGCACCGGACACGACAAGCGTGCGCCGAAACCTTCTGAACTTTCTCGAACGAACTCGGAATCGCTATTGCGACCCCATTCCGGAAAGCTCTCTCAGAGCCCCACGAGACTGACTGCATAGTAGTCATGGCAAATTTCGAGGCCCAAAACCATCGCCTCGGAGGTCGACGGGAGAGGTTTTGGTCGCTCGGGGCACAAAAAGGAGTGCAACACGAGGACTTCCCAGGGGGTCACCCATCCTAGTACTACTCTCGCCCAAGCACGCTTAACTTCAGAGATCTAATGGGATCCGTTGCTTTAGTGCTTGTATGATCGCACTCGTTTTGTGAGCTTCCTCCCTCGCCTTTGTGTTAGGATCGGAGCAGCACTAAGAGGGGGGGGTGAATTAGTGCAGCGGATTAAAACTTCGGTTTTTTAAAAAATCTTTCGTATGATAAGAGCGGAACTTGACAAGCTTAATCTTGAAAGCGTATTCTTAAATATGCGCAGCAAAAGTAATAAGGAACTAAAGCATATAAGAAGGTTTTTTTGCAATGTAAATAGCAATAATGAAATGCAAACCAAGGATCACGCCCGATTTTAGAGTGGTTCGGTCAAATGACCTACTCCACTTATGAGGCCCCTCTTCGATGAGGCTCCCACCTTCCACTAGCAAGTCTCTTGAAATGGAAGGGTAAATACCCCTCTTACAACTCTTTACAAGCGGTTCACTCTCTTACAGATTTTCGAGAAGAGATGAGGTGAACACTAGCAAATTGAAAAGAAGACAAGCTAACACTTTTCTAAGACCTTTCTCTCAAACTCTTGCTGCTCAAAAAGTTATTATCTCAGTTGAGATTTGAGGGGTATTTATAAGCCTCAAGAGGATTCAAATTTGGGCTCCAAAATTTGGGCTCCAAAATTCAAATCCTCTTTGTTCGATCTTTGGTGCCACCACCAGCCAAGCGGTACCACCACCCACCCGTTAAGGGAGCGGTGCCCCCCAGCCAGGGAGGTGTCACCGCCCAGCACTCGGGTGCTGGGCGGTGCCACTGTCAGCCCAGGCGGTGCCACCGCCTATAGTGTTTTCAGCCCGCTTCTGGTGTTTTCAGCTCACCGCCTCTGGTGTTTTCAGCCCTACAGTGTTATAGTCCCCTACTTGGGTTATAGGATTAATACCTAATCCTAACCCTAATTAACATGCTAACTATGAATTTTAAAGACATTATATAAGCTATTACAAAGTCCATAAGTCAAGACTTCTTCCGGCGAAGCTTCGTGAACTTTTGGTCTTCCTCCGATAAACACTCGGAAACCATTCTATGGACTCCGCAAGCTCTTAAACTTCACGATTTGATCTTGGCGAGTTCTTAACGAGCTTCTTCGGGTAAGCTTCGATCTTTCGGCAAACTCTGCGAACTTCCCCACAAACCTTCCTATGAAGCTTCCAAAAAAACCCTTCGGCAAGCTCCCTACTCATTCTCGGCTAGTTCCGCAGCGTTCCCGATGATCCTTCGGACTTCCGTCGAACTCTTGAACTCCCAACGAATCTTCGTTCTTGACTCCACACTTTGTTTCACTTTATGCCTTCATCGTTATCGTAGTTAATCCTGCACATGCAAAACCAAAACTCTACTCCGATCTAGACAGTTATTACAACGCGAATTGACATTCTTTGCCGGCACGCCATTGGTTGGCGCCCGTCTCGATTCTTTTAGCACATCGTCCTCTCTTGCGGCTTGTTGCCCAATCGGCGACATTGACCTCCGAACCCTGATATCCTTGGCGCAATTCTGCTCTCCTCCTTGGCCCGATGCCCGACGCTCAAGCCTTCTCGCCGTCCAATATCCCGACGTGATCTCCTCCAAGCGCAAGCGTCAATTCCTCCTGCGTTAACTATCTAATTCTGATCGAGTAGACCTGCATCACTCAAAATGCAGTTAAACATCTAAACACAATCAATTAGTTTCATCATCAAAACCGAGATTCAACAATCTCCCCTTTTTGATGATGACAACTAATTGATGACTAACGGAGTTAACCTTAACTCGGAGTTTAAACAAACTCCCTTATCAATATGCCATTGATAGAACACTTGGATTATCTCAAATCCAAGTAACATTCATCACATGTTATGAAAACATTTAAACCATCATGCAAATATATAAAATGTTTAATTCAATGCATGAAGTCATCAATATACTTCTCCCCCTATGTCATCAACAAAAAGGAGAAGTAGCTCTAGCTATTTTAAAAGATATGCAAGTTTTTACAACATGAAGCTAGATTTTCATCACAACATATAGGCACAAAAGCATAGCAAGATTCTTAAGTTCAATCATGGCAATTCAACACTTGCTTCTTGTGCAAGATTGCACTTTGCTTTTCTTTGCAAGTAACAATATTTATGATGTTTGATATAGCAAATTTTATATCATGCAAGGTAGCAAACTTTTGTGATGTTCAAGAAAGCAACTCTTGCTTCTTGAAATATGCAAATTTGTCAAGTTTTGCTAGATGTACAAGTTAGCATTTTTGCCTCTTAAGATAGGCAAGATAGCACATTTGCTTCTTTTGAGATAGCAACTTTTTGCTTCTCTTTAGACTACAAGCTAGCAATGTTTACGATATGTAAGTTTCATAATATATAAGCTAGCAAAAATTTCGAAAGCAAATGTAAGATAGCTTTCTTGTGTAAGCTCATAATTCTTGCTTCCTTTTTGCAATGTGCAAGTTGCAAGTTTTGCTTCTTGAGATAGGCAAGATAGCACTTTTTGTAATTTTTTGTTTCTTAAGATAGGCAAACTTGTGATGTTCAAAATAACAAGCTCTTTCTTCTAGAAGTGTCATTTTTGCTTTCTTTTGCAAAGTGTAAGCTAGCAAAATGTTTGAAAAAGTGATCAAGTTTTGCAACATACAAGCTAGCAAAAAATGCCAAACTAGCAAGAGATAATATTTTACATGAGGCAAGCAAACAATTTGGCAAATGTTACATTTGCATCTTCTCTTTGAGAAGTGCAATTTTTGCTTTCATCTTGAATTGTGCAAGCTAGTTAGTTTGCCTCTTTTCATGATGTCCACGCTAGAAATTCTTGCTCCCCTTTATCATTGTCAAAAAAGAGGGAAGACCCTTTATATCAATTTTCATATTATGACAAAGGTAAGTATCATTCTTATTTGTGCATCATTATATATTCAAATTAAAACATACACAATTTCAATAACCTTATTTTTTCATGCACGATAATAAAAAAATAAATCAATTATGATTAATAAGCATATCATACATGATACTCAAACATTAAAAATTTTTCAAGCATTTATCAACATGTTGATCATGATACCAAACATTCATCATTTAACGATTTCAATCATTGTTTCGATCATCACTATAACTCATCATGCACATGATGTAAAATCATCTAACATGATACAAACATTTATTTTCAAAATGTTTATCACTATTTTCATGTATGATAATAAAGTATTCATGATGCATATATCATCACAATACAAAGCAATTGCATGCATAATTTCAAAGTATAAATATTTCAAATCATGAAGATATTAACTTGTCAAATTTCATCCAATCATTCAGGATTATAACTTTTCATTTGTATACATCAAAAAATAATATCAAGAGTATTTCATGCATAATTTTAATCACCACATAAGGAATATCAAGAAGAAAGTAATTGGGTGATGCGATAAACATTTCATGAATACAAGGAATTGTATAAAAAATCATATCATGAAAAGATAATAATAGAAGACACATTTTGTTTTGAAAAATCTCCTCTTAAATAATCAAGGAAAAATCTTAGAGATCGATTAATGAAAAAAATCTTGATTCATAATAAATCTTAATTTGTAAATATCACGGAATCAAGATCATGATTTTGAATAAAACTCATTCAAATTCAAATCATCCAAATCATCAAAATCTCAACATTTCTTTTCAAGAGATTCAAACTGGCATAGATAGTTTTATTGGTCTCTTAGGTAGAAATCAATAAGATAAAGGATTACATTTTTTTTTTTATAAATTTCTATTCATGTGATTTGCTTCTTATGAGCATGCCTTAGTCTTTTATATGCCAAATCAATATAAGCATTAAAGTTCAAGATCAAGATGTAAAGGCAAAATCTTATAAGACAACTCATTTATAAAATATTCATCATGTTTATTTTCATGAGATTCATAAGATTGGTAAAATAAATTCATTAATCTCAATAGAATAGAAAATTCATTTCCATTTCATACAATTGATTTCATGTGAGAGTGTTCAAGTCTTTTTGTGAAAACATTGTATCATCATTTAAAGTCAAAACATAAGTTTTCATCATAAAGCCGTCAAGCCCAAACACATCAAAAAATAAAACATCATGATATCACATCTATCATCAAAAGACTATCAAGAAATTCATACATAGATGTACATGCACTATGTCATCTTAATTCGTCATAAAAAAATGATTAAACCAAAAACATGTTAATCCAAAATGAGAGTATCAAATCAACATTTACTTCAAAAAAAACTCATGTATGTCATAAAATCATCAAGATACACATGTATGGATTAATCCTAAGCATTATTACATATCATATAATTATCATCCCTAATGTTGTATACATCATTTAACATTTCAAAAACATAACATACATGAAACCTTAGCAATATACATTTCATGATCAAAGTTTTTTTAATTTTTCAAAAGATGCTAAAAAGAAAAAGATGATATAATTTTTGAAAAATAATTTTATTTCCTATTCCTACTATCTAAATTAAGCACTCATGAAAAACTTCAAGTAATTTCAAAATAATTCAAGAGAGTTGAGTTAGTTACCTTGTAGTGAAGCCCATCAAAGCCCAATTCATCGTTTTTTCATCTTTGGAAGTTCTTGATTCATCCTTGGGTGCCTTCCTTTTCTTTGGCCTCTTTCTCCGTTCAAGTTCATTGTTCATTTTAGATTTTTGTTTAATGAACTTATTAAGAGTTAGTGTTCAAGTTCAAGTTCATCATTGTCCTCATCACTTGAGTCATCATTTCAAGTGGTATTTATTTGTCCGAAGTTCCAAATCCTTCCTATTCTTTGGAAGGTGGTTCAAGTGTTCATTGTGTTCATCATGTGCATTGCGCACCATTTCATATGTCATCAATGAGCCGATAAGTTCTTCAAGTGGAAAAATATTTAAATCTTTTGTTTTTGTATTGTCAGTAACTTTTGATTCCCAAACTTTAGAAAGTGATCGTAAAACTTTACTAACAAGTTCAAAATTCGAGAAACATTTGCCAAGAGTTTGTAAACCATTGTGACATCCGTAAAACGGGTGTACATGTCAACAATGGTTTCGCCGGCTTCATTTGAAAAAAAGCTCGAAATCATGCATTAAAATGTTAACTTTCGAAGTCTTTGACTCTACTAGTTCCCTCGTGTGTGATTTCAAGTGTTCGCCAAATATCAAAAGCCGTTTTCAAGACGTAGAAATCTGATTGAACTCATTTTTGTCTAAAGCATAAAAATAAGGCATTCATAGCCTTTATGTTTAAAAAAAAAATACTTCTTCTCCAAATCCGACCATTCGTTCATCGGTTTAGAGGGAAGTTGAAAACCATTTTCAACAATATTCCATATATCCAAATTCATAGAAATCAAGAAAACTCTCATTCGAAGTTTTCCAATAAGTGTAGTCCAATCCGTTAAACAACGGTGGACGAAAAAATCGATAAGCCCTCTTGAAAGCCATGAAGAGCCATTTCTCTAGGGTGTAAATCCAAAATGAGAAATACCGGCTCGATACCAATTGTTAGGATCTGAGAGCAGCACTAAGAGGGGGGGGGGGTGAATTTGCAGCAGGATTAAAACTTCGGTTTTTTAAAAAATCTTTCAGATGATAAGAGCTGAACTTGACAAGCTTAATCTTGAAAGTTTATTCTTAAATATGTGCAGCAAAAGTAATAAGGAACTAAAGCATATAAGAAGGTTTGCAATAATGTAAATAGCAATAATGAAATGCAAACCAAGGATCACGCCGATTTTAGAGTGGTTCGGTCAAATGACCCACCTCCACTTGCGAGGCCCCTCTTCGATGAGGCTCCCACCTTCCACTAGCAAGTCTCTTGAAATGGAAGGGTAAATACCCTCTTACAACTCTTTACAAGTTGTTCACTCTCTTACAGATTTTCGAGAAGAGATGAGGTGAACACTAGCAAATTGAAAAGAAGACAAGCTAACACTTTTCTAAGACCTTTCTCTCAAACTCTTGCTGCTCAAAAGTTATTATCTCAGTTGAGATTTGAGGGGTATTTATAAGCCTCAAGAGGATTCAAATTTGGGCTCCAAAATTTGGGCTCCAAAATTCAAATCCTCTTTTGTTCCGATCTTTGGCGGTGCCACCGCCTTCAGCCAAAGGTGCCACCACCCAGCTGTTTGGATTGGGCGGTGCCAACCGCCCAGCCAGGAGGTGTCACCAGCCTGCACTTTCGGGTGGTGCCACCAGCCCAGCCCAGTGGTGCCACCGCCTATAGTGTTTTCAGCCCCACAAGGTTTTCAGCTCACCGCCTCTGGTGTTTTCAGCCTACAAAGTGTTATAGTCCCCCATTTGGGTTATAGGATTAATACCTAATCCTAACCCTAATTAACATGCTAACTACGAATTTTAAAGACATTATATAAGCTATTACAAAGTCCATAAGTCAAGACTTCTTAGAGAACTTTGGCGGTCTTCCGATAAACTCTCGGAAACCATTCTCATGGACTCCGGCAAGCTCTTAAACTTCACGATTTGATCTTGGCGAAGTTCCAACGAGCTTCTTCGGCAAGTTCGATCTTTTCTCGGCAAACTCTGCGAACTTCCCACAAACCTTCCGGTGAGCTTCAAAAAAACCCTTCGGCAAGCTCCCTACTCATTCTCGGCTGGTTCCGTAGCGTTCCCGATGATCCGCCGGACTTCCGTCGAACTCTTGAACTCCCAACGAATCCTTCGTTCTTGACTCCACACTTTGTTTCATTTTATGCCTTCATCGTTATCGTAGTTAATCCTGCACATGCAAACCAAAACTCTACTCCGATCTAGACAGTTATTACAACGAATTGACATTACGTTGTCGGCACACGTCATTGGTTGGCTTTGTCCGATTCTTTAGCACATCGTCCTCTCTTTGCGGCTTGTTGCCCAATCGGCGATTGACCTCCGCGAACCCTGATATCCTTGGCTTAATTCGCTCACCTTGGCCCGATGCCCGACGTTGAAGCCTTTCGCCGTCCAATATCCGGACGTGATCTCCTCCTATAGCTAACAAACCCTCGAAAGATCTCGGAATCGCCATTCTCGGATCTCTCCGATGCCCACGAGGCCGACCCGCGCGACGGGACGACAAAGCGTCGCGAAACCCTCTGAACTTTCTCGAGCGAACTCGGAATCGCTATTGCGACCCCATTCGGAAAGCTCTCGGAGCACCCACGAGGACTGACTGCGTGGCGGTCACGGCAAATTCGAGGCCCAAAACCATCGCCTCGGAGGTCGGCGGGAGAGGTTTTGGTAATTTCGGGGCACAAAAAGGAGTGCAACACGAGGACTTCCCAGGGGTCACCCATCCTAGTACTACTCTCGCCCAAGCACGCTTAACCCGGAGTTCTGATGGGATCCGGTGCTTTAGTGCTGGTATGATCGCACTCGTTTTGTGAGCGTCGTCCCTCGCCTTTGTACGCGTCCGGATGGCGTACCGTCGATGACCGGGGACCCTCTTGCGCCCGAAACCCTCGAGCGATCTGGAATCGCCATTCTCGGATCTCTCCGATGCCCACGAGGCCGACGCGCGCACCGGACACGACAAGCGTCGCGCCGAAACCCTCTGAACTTTTCGAGCGAACTTCGGAATCGCTATTGCGACCCCATTCGGAAGCTCTCTCGGAGCCCCACGAGACTGACTGCGTAGCGGTCGGCAAATTTCGAGGCCCAAAACCATCGCCTCGGAGGGTCGGCGGGAGAGGTTTTGGTCGCTTCGGGCACAAAAGGAGTGCAAACGAGGACTTCCCCAGGGGTCACCCATCCTAGTACTCTCGCCAAGCACGCTTAAAACCCGGAGTTTTGATGGGATCCGGTGCTTTAGTGCTGGTATGATCGCACTTTTTTTTTTTTTTGTGCGTCGTCCCTCTCCTTTGTGCGCGTCCCGGACGGCGATACCGGACGACCGGGGACCCTCGCGGCCCCGAAACCCTCGAGCGATCTCGGAATCGCCATTCTCGGATCTCTCCGATGCCCACGAGGCCGACCGCGCGCCGGACCGACGACAAGCGTCGCGAAACCCTCTGAACTTTTCGAGCGAACTCGGAATCGCTATTGCGACCCCATTTCGGAAAGCTCTCGGAGCCCCCTGACGAGACTGACTGCGTAGCGGTCACGGCAAAATTCGAGGCCCAAAACCATCGCCTCGGAGGTCGGCGGGAGAGGTTTTGGTCATTTCGGGGGCAAAAAGGAGTGCAACACGAGGACTTCCCGGGGTCACCCATCCTAGTACTACTCTCGCCCAAACGCGCTTAACCCGGAGTTCTGATGGGATCCGGTGCTTTAGTGCTGGTATGATCGCACTTTTCGTTTTGTGTGCGTCGTCCCTCGCCTTTATTGCGCGTCCCGGACGGGCGTATCGATGACGGGGACCCTCGCGTGCCGAAACCCCTCGAGCGATCTCGGAATCGCCATTCTCGGATCTCTCCGATGCCCACGAGGCCGACCGCGCCGGACGACAAGCGTCGTCGCCGAAACCCTCTGAACTTTCTCGAGCGAACTCGGAATCGCTATTGCGACCCCATTCGGAAAAGCTCTCGGAGCCCCCGAGGACTGACTGCGTAGCGGTCGGCAAATTCGAGGCCCAAAACCATCGCCTCGGAGGTCGGCGGGAGAGGTTTTGGTCGCTCGGGGCACAAAAAGGAGTGCAACACGAGGACTTCCCAGGGGTCACCCATCCTAGTACTACTCTCGCCCAAAACGCGCTTAACCCGGAGTTCTGATGGGATCGGTGCTTTAGTGCTGGTATGATCGCTTTTCGTTTTGTGTCGCGTCGTCCCTCGCCTTTTGCACGTCGGACGGCGTATCGACGACCGGGGACCCTCATGCCCGAAACCCTCGAGCGATCTCGGAATCGCCATTCTCGGATCTCTCCGATGCCCCGAGGCCGACCGCGCACGGACGGAACGACAAGCGTCGCGAAACCCTCTGAACTTTCTCGAGCGAACTTCGGAATCGCTATTGCGACCCCATTCGGGAAAGCTCTCGGAGCCCCACGAGGACTGACTGCGTAGCGGTCACGGCAAATTCGAGGGCCCAAAACCATCGCCTCGGAGGTCGGCGGGGGAGTTTTTTGGTCATTTCGGGGCACAAAAAGGAGTGCAACACGAGGACTTCCCAGGGGGTCACCCATCCTAGTACTACTCTCGCCCAAAACGCTTAACCGGAGTTCTGATGGGATCCGGTGCTTTAGTGCTGGTATGATCTTTTCGTTTTGTGTGCGTCGTCCCTCGCCTTTGTGCGCGTCCGACGGACGGCGTATCGACGACCGGGGACCCTCGCGCCCGAAACCCTCGAAGCGATCTCGGAATCGCCATTCTCGGATCTCTCCGATGCCCACGAGGCCGACCGGCGCACGGACACGACAAGCGTCGCGCGAAACCCTCTGAACTTTTCGAGCGAACTTCGGAATCGCTATTGCGACCCCATTCGGAAAGCTCTCGGAGCCCCCCACGAGAGACTGACTGCGTAGCGGTCGCGGCAAATTTCGAGGCCCAAAACCATCGCCTCGGAGGTCGGCGGGAGAGGTTTTGGTCGCTCGGGGCACAAAAAGGAGTGCAACACGAGGACTTCCCAGGGGGTCACCCATCCTAGTACTACTCTCGCCCAAGCACGCTTAACCCGGAGTTCTGATGGGATCGGTGCTTTAGTGCTGGTATGATCGCTTTTCGTTTTGTGTCGTCGTCCCTCGCCTTTATTGCGCGTCCGGACGGGCGTATATCGACGACCGGGGACCCTCGCGCGCCCGAAACCCTCGAAGCGATCTCGGAATCGCCATTCTCGGATCTCTCCGATGCCCACGAGGCCGACCGCGCGCCGGGACGACAAAGCGTCGCGAAACCCTCTGAACTTTCTCGAGCGAACTCGGAATCGCTATTGCGACCCCATTTCGGAAAGCTCTCGAGCCCCACGAGACTGACTGCGTGGCGGTCACGGCAAATTTCGAGGCCCAAAACCATCGCCTCGGAGGTCGGCGGGGAGAGGTTTTGGGTATTTCGGGGCACAAAAAGGAGTGCAACACGAGGACTTCCCAAGGGGTCACCCATCCTAGTACTACTACTCGCCCAAACGCGCTTAACCCGGAGTTCTGATGGGATCCGGTGCTTTAGTGCTGGTATGATCGCTTTTCGTTTTGTGTCGTCGTCCCTCGCCTTTATTGCCGCGTCCCGGACGGCGTATCGACGGCCCGGGGACCCTGCGCGCCCGAAACCCTCGAGCGATCTCGGAATCGCCATTCTCGGATCTCTCCGATGCCCCGAGGAGGCCGACCGCGCACCGGACCCGACAAGCGTCGCGAAACCCTCTGAACTTTTCTCGAGCGAACTTCGGAATCGCTATTGCGACCCCATTTCGGAAAGCTCTCTCGGAGCCCCCACGAGACTGACTGCGTGGCGGTCACGGCAAATTCGAGGCCCAAAACCATCGCCTCGGAGGTCGGCGGGAGAGTTTTTGGTATTTCGGGGCACAAAAAGGAGTGCAACACGAGGACTTCCCGGGGGGTCACCCATCCTAGTACTACTCTCGCCCAAGCACGCTTAACCGGAGTTCTGATGGGATCCGGTGCTTTAGTGCTGGTATGATCGCTTTTCGTTTTTTGTGTCGTCGTCCCTCGCCTTTATTACCGTCACGGATGGCGTATCGGCGACGACCGGGGACCCTCGCGCGCCCCCGAAACCCTCGAGCGATCTCGGAATCGCCATTTCGGATCTCTCCGATGCCCACGAGGCCGACCCGCGCACCGGACCACGACAAGCGTGCGCGAAACCCTCTGAACTTTCTCGAGCGAACTTCGGAATCGCTATTGCGACCCCATTCGGAAAGCTCTCTCACCGGAGCCCCCCACGAGACTGACTGCGTAGCGGTCACGGCAAATTCGAGGCCCAAAACCATCGCCTCGGAGGTCGGCGGGGAGAGGTTTTGGTAATTTCGGGGCACAAAAAGGAGTGCAAACGAGGACTTCCCAGGGGTCACCCATCCTAGTACTACTCTCGCCCAAGCGCGCTTAACCCGGAGTTCTGATGGGATCCGGTGCTTTAGTGCTGGTATGATCGCTTTTCGTTTTGTGTCGTCGTCCCTCGCCTTTATGCGCGTCGCGGACGGCGTATCGACGACCGGGGACCCCGCGCGCCCCGAAACCCTCGAGCGATCTCGGAATCGCCATTCTCGGATCTCTCCGATGCCCACGAGGCCGACCGGCGCGCCGGGACGACAAGCGTCTTGCGAAACCCTCTGAACTTTCTCGAGCGACTTCGGAATCGCTATTGCGACCCCATTCGGAAAGCTCTCTCGGAGCCCCACGAGACTGACTGCGTGGCGGTCACGGCAAATTCGAGGCCCAAAACCATCGCCTCGGAGGTCGGCGGGAGAGGTTTTGGTCGCTTCGGGGCACAAAAGGAGTGCAAACGAGGACTTCCCGGGGGTCACCCATCCTAGTACTACTCTCGCCCAAACGCTTAACCCGGAGTTCTGATGGGATCCGGTGCTTTAGTGCTGGTATGATCGCTTTCGTTTTTTTGTCGTCGTCGTCCCTCGCCTTTTTGCCGCGTCGGACGGACGGCGTACCGACGACCGGGGACCCTCGCCGCCCCGAAACCCTCGAGCGATCTCGGAATCGCCATTCTCGGATCTCTCCGATGCCCACGAGGCCGACGCGCGCCGGACCACGACAAGCGTCGCGAAACCCTCTGAACTTTCTCGAGCGAACTTCGGAATCGCTATTGCGACCCCATTCGGAAAGCTCTCGGAGCCCCACGAGACTGACTGCGTGGCGGTCGGCAAATTCGAGGCCCAAAACCATCGCCTCGGAGGTCGGCGGGAGAGGTTTTGGTCATTTCGGGGCACAAAAAGGAGTGCAACACGAGGACTTCCCAGGGGTCACCCATCCTAGTACTACTCTCGCCAAAAGCGCTTAACCCGGAGTTCTGATGGGATCCGGTGCTTTAGTGCTGGTATGATGCTTTTCGTTTTTGTGTGTCGTCGTCCCCTCGCCTTTATTTTGCGTCCCGGACGGCGTGCGTGTCGACGACCGGGGACCCTCGCGTGCCCGAAACCCTCGAGCGATCTCGGAATCGCCATTCTCGGATCTCTCCGATGCCCCACGAGGCCGACCGGCGGCGCCCGGACCACGACAAGCGTCGCGCGAAACCCTCTGAACTTTCTCGAGCGAACTTCGGAAATCGCTATTGCGACCCCATTCGGAAAGCTCTCTCGAGCCCCACGAGACTGACTGCGTGGCGGTCACGGCAAATTCGAGGCCCAAAAATCGCCTCGGAGGTCGGCGGGAGAGGTTTTGGTCGCTTTCGGGGCACAAAAGGAGTGCAACACGAGGACTTCCCAGGGTCACCCATCCTAGTACTACTCTCGCCCAAAAGCGCTTAACCCCGGAGTTCTGATGGGATCGGTGCTTTAGTGCTGGTATGATCGCTTTTTTCGTTTTTGTGTGCGTCGTCCCTCGCCTTTATTACCGCGTCCGGGCGGCGTATCGACGACCGGGGACCCTCGCGCGCCCGAAACCCTCGAGCGATCTCGGAATCGCCATTCTCGGATCTCTCCGATGCCCACGAGGCCGACCGGCGCGCACCGGACCGACAAAGCGTCGCGAAACCCTCTGAACTTTTTCGAGCGAACTTCGGAATCGCTATTGCGACCCCATTCGGAAAGCTCTCGGAGCCCCCGAGACTGACTGCGTGGCGGTCACGGCAAATTCGAGGCCCAAAACCATCGCCTCGGAGGTCGGCGGGAGAGGTTTTTTGGTAAATTTCGGGGCACAAAAAAGGAGTGCAACACGAGGACTTCCAGGGGGGTCACCCATCCTAGTACTACTCTCGCCCAAAAACGCGCTTAACCCGGAGTTCTGATGGGATCGGTGCTTTAGTGCTGGTATGATCGCTTTTCGTTTTGTGTGCGTCGTCCCTCGCCTTTTTGCACGTCCGGACGGCGTATCGACGACCGGGGACCCCGCGCGCCCGAAACCCCTCGAGCGATCTCGGAATCGCCATTCTCGGATCTCTCCGATGCCCACGAGGCGACCGCGCACCCGGACCACGACAAGCGTCGCGCGAAACCCTCTGAACTTTCTCGAGCGAACTTCGGAATCGCTATTGCGACCCCATTCGGAAAGCTCTCTCGGGCCCCCACGAGACTGACTGCGTGGCGGTCACGGCAAATTCGAGGCCCAAAACCATCGCCTCGGAGGTCGGCGGGAGAGGTTTTGGTCGCTTCGGGGCACAAAAGGAGTGCAACACGAGGACTTCCCGGGGGTCACCCATCCTAGTACTACTCTCGCCCAAACGCGCTTAACCCGGAGTTCTGATGGGATCCGGTGCTTTAGTGCTGGTATGATCGCTTTCGTTTTTGTCGTCGTCCGTCGCCTTTGTGCGCGTCCGGATGGCGTATCGACGACCGGGGACCCCGCGCGCGCCCGAAACCCTCGAGCGATCTCGGGATCGCCATTCTCGGATCTCTCCGATGCCCACGAGGCCGACCGCGCGCCGGACACGACAAGCGTCGCGCGAAACCCTCTGAACTTTTCGAGCGAACTCGGAATCGCTATTGCGACCCCATTCGGAAAGCTCTCGGGCCCCCGAGACTGACTGCGTGGCGGTCACGGCAAATTCGAGGCCCAAAACCATCGCCTCGGAGGTCGGCGGGAGAGGTTTTGGTAATTTCGGGGCACAAAAGGAGTGCAACACGAGGACTTCCCAGGGGGTCACCCATCCTAGTACTACTCTCGCCCAAAACGCGCTTAACCCGGGTTCTGATGGGATCGGTGCTTTAGTGCTGGTATGATCGCGCTTCGTTTTTTTTGTGTCGTCGTCCCTCGCCTTTATTGCGCGTCACGGACGGCGTCGTATCGACGACCGGGGACCCTCGCGTGCCCGAAACCCTCCTCGAGCGATCTCGGAATCGCCATTCTCGGATCTCTCCGATGCCCACGAGGCCGACCGGCGCGCGCGGACCACGACAAGCGTCGCCGAAACCCTCTGAACTTTCTCGAGCGAACTTCGGAATCGCTATTGCGACCCCATTCGGAAAGCTCTCTCGGAGCCCCACGAGACTGACTGCGTAGCGGTCGCGGCAAATTCGAGGCCCAAAAACCATCGCCTCGGAGGTCGGCGGGAGAGGTTTTGGTCATTTCGGGGCACAAAAGGAGTGCAACACGAGGACTTCCCGGGGGTCACCCATCCTAGTACTACTCTCGCCCAAAAGCGCTTAACCCGGAGTTCTGATGGGATCGGTGCTTTAGTGCTGGTATGATCGCACTTTCGTTTTGTGCGTCGTCCCTCGCTTTTTTGCGCGTCCGGACGGCGTATCGACGACCGGGGACCCTCGCGCCCGAAACCCTCGAGCGATCTCGGAATCGCCATTCTCGGATCTCTCCGATGCCCACGAGGCCGACCCGCGCACGGACCCGACAAGCGTGCGCGAAACCCTCTGAACTTTTCGAGCGAACTCGGAATCGCTATTGCGACCCCATTCGGAAAGCTCTCTCGCCCCCCCCCGAGAGACTGACTGCGTGGCGGTCACGGCAAATTCGAGGGCCCAAAACCATCGCCTCGGAGGTCGGCGGGAGAGGTTTTGGTAATTTCGGGGCACAAAAGGAGTGCAACACGAGGACTTCCCAGGGGTCACCCATCCTAGTACTACTCTCGCCAAAGCGCTTAACCGGAGTTCTGATGGGATCCGGTGCTTTAGTGCTGGTATGATCGCTTTTCGTTTTTGTGTCGTCGTCCCTCGCCTTTTGTGCGCGTCGCGGACGGCGTCGACGACCGGGGACCCTCGCGCGCCCCGAAACCCTCGAGCGATCTCGGAATCGCCATTCTCGGATCTCTCCGATGCCCCGAGGCCGACCGCGCGCGGACCGACAAGCGTCGTGCGAAACCCTCTGAACTTTCTCGAGCGAACTTCGGAATCGCTATTGCGACCCCATTCGGGAAAGCTCTCTCGGAGCCCCACGAGACTGACTGCGTGGCGGTCGGCAAAATTCGAGGCCCAAAAACCATCGCCTCGGAGGTCGGCGGGGAGAGGTTTTGGTAATTTCGGGGCACAAAAGGAGTGCAACACGAGGACTTCCGGGGTCACCCATCCTAGTACTACTCTCGCCCAAGCGCGCTTAACCCGGAGTTCTGATGGGATCCGGTGCTTTAGTGCTGGTATGATCGCTTTTCGTTTGTGTCGTCGTCCCTCGCCTTTGTACCGCGTCGCGGACGGCGTATCGACGACCGGGGACCCCCTCGCGCGCCCGAAACCCTCGAGCGATCTCGGAATCGCCATTCTCGGATCTCTCCGATGCCCACGAGGCCGACCGCGCACCGGACGACAAGCGTGCGCGAAACCCTCTGAACTTTCTCGAGCGAACTTCGGAATCGCTATTGCGACCCCATTTCGGAAAGCTCTCGAGCCCCCCACGAGACTGACTGCGTGGCGGTCGGCAAATTCGAGGCCCAAAACCATCGCCTCGGAGGTCGGCGGGGAGAGTTTTTTGGTCTTTCGGGGCACAAAAAGGAGTGCAACACGAGGACTTCCCGGGGGGTCACCCATCCTAGTACTACTCTCGCCCAAGCACGCTTAACCCGGAGTTCTGATGGGATCGGTGCTTTAGTGCTGGTATGATCGCTTTTCGTTTTGTGTCGTCGTCCCTCCCCTTTTATTGCGTCGTCACGGACGGTATCGACGACCGGGGACCCTCGCGGCGCCCGAAACCCTCGAGCGATCTCGGAATCGCCATTCTCGGATCTCCGATGCCCACGAGGCCGACCGCGCGCGACGGGACACGACAAGCGTCGCGCGAAACCCTCTGACTTTTTCTCGAGCGAACTCGGAATCGCTATTGCGACCCCATTCGGAAAGCTCTCTCGGAGCCCCCCACGAGACTGACTCGTGGCGGTCACGGCAAATTCGAGGCCCAAAACCATCGCCTCGGAGGTCGGGGGAGAGGTTTTGGTCGCTTTCGGGGCACAAAAGGAGTGCAACACGAGGGACTTCCAGGGGTCACCCATCCCTAGTACTACTCTCGCCAAAAGCGCGCTTAACCGGAGTTCTGATGGGATCGGTGCTTTAGTGCTGGTATGATCGCTTTCGTTTTTTGTGTCGTCGTCCCTCGCCTTTGTGCGCGTCGCGGACGGCGTATCGACGACCGGGGACCCTCGCGCGCGCCCGAAACCCTCGAGCGATCTCGGAATCGCCATTCTCGGATCTCTCCGATGCCCACGAGGCCGACCGCGCACCCGGACACGACAAGCGTCGCGCGAAACCCTCTGAACTTTCTCGAGCGAACTCGGAATCGCTATTGCGACCCCATTCGGAAAGCTCTCTCGGAGCCCCACGAGACTGACTGCGTGGCGGTCACGGCAAATTTCGAGGCCCAAAACCATCCATCGCTCGGAGGTCGGCGGGAGAGGTTTTGGTATTTCGGGGCACAAAAGGAGTGCAACACGAGGACTTCCCGGGGGTCACCCATCCTAGTACTACTCTCGCCCAAAGCACGCTTAACCCGGAGTTCTGATGGGATCGGTGCTTTAGTGCTGGTATGATCGCTTTTCGTTTTTGTGTCGTCGTCCCTCCCTTTTTGCGCGTCCGGACGGCGTATCGACGACCGGGGACCCCGCGCGCCCGAAACCCTCGAGCGATCTCGGAATCGCCATTCTCGGATCTCTCCGATGCCCACGACGAGGCCGACCGCGCACCGGACCACGACAAGCGTCGCGAAACCCTCTGAACTTTCTCGAGCGAACTCGGAATCGCTATTGCGACCCCATTCGGAAAGCTCTCTCGGGCCCCCCACGAGACTGACTGCGTGGCGGTCACGCAAATTCGAGGCCCAAAACCATCGCCTCCTCGGAGGTCGGCGGGAGAGGTTTTGGTAAAGGTTTTTTCGGGGCACAAAAGGAGTGCAACACGAGGACTTCCCAGGGGGTCACCCATCCCTAGTACTACTCTCGCCCAAAAAGCACGCTTAACCCGGAGTTCTGATGGGATCCGGTGCTTTAGTGCTGGTATGATCGCTTTTCGTTTTGTGTCGTCGTCCCTCGCCTTTATTGCCGCGTCGCGGATGGCGTATCGGCGACCGGGGACCCTCGCGCCCCGAAACCCTCGAGCGATCTCGGAATCGCCATTCTCGGATCTCTCCGATGCCCGCGAGGCCGACCGCGCGCACCGGGACGACGACAAGCGTCGTCGCGAAACCCTCTGAACTTTTCGAGCGAACTTCGGAATCGCTATTGCGACCCCATTCGGAAAGCTCTCTCGGAGCCCCACGAGACTGACTGCGTGGCGGTCACGGCAAATTCGAGGCCCAAAACCATCGCCTCGGAGGTCGGCGGGAGAGGTTTTTGGTCATTTCGGGGCACAAAAAGGAGTGCAACACGAGGACTTCCCAGGGGTCACCCATCCTAGTACTACTCTCGCCCAAACGCGCTTAACCCGGAGTTCTGATGGGATCGGTGCTTTAGTGCTGGTATGATCGCTTTTCGTTTTTTGTGTCGTCGTCCCTCGCCTTTATTGCTTGCGTCGCGGACGGCGTATCGACGACCGGGGACCCTCCTCGCGCCCCCGAAACCCTCGAGCGATCTCGGAATCGCCATTCTCGGATCTCTCCGATGCCCACGAGGCCGACCGGCGCGCGGACGGACGACAAGCGTCGTCGCGAAACCCTCTGAACTTTCTCGAGCGAACTCGGAATCGCTATTGCGACCCCATTCGGAAAGCTCTCTCGGAGCCCCACGAGACTGACTGCGTGGCGGTCACGGCAAATTCGAGGCCCAAAACCATCGCCTCGGAGGTCGGCGGGAGAGGTTTTGGTCATTTCGGGGCACAAAAGGAGTGCAACACGAGGACTTCCCGGGGGTCACCCATCCTAGTACTACTCTCGCCAAAAGCAAACGCTTAACCGGAGTTCTGATGGGATCCGGTGCTTTAGTGCTGGTATGATCGCTTTTCGTTTTTTGTGTCGTCGTCCCCTCGCCTTTTTTGCGTCGTCGGGCGGCGTATCGACGACCGGGGACCCCCGCGCGCCCGAAACCCTCGAGCGATCTCGGAATCGCCATTCTCGGATCTCTCCGATGCCCCCCGAGGCCGACCGCGCGCCGGACACGACAAGCGTCGCGAAACCCTCTGAACTTTCTCGAGCGAACTCGGAATCGCTATTGCGACCCCATTCGGAAAGCTCTCTCGGAGCCCCACGAGACTGACTGCGTGGCGGTCACGGCAAATTCGAGGCCCAAAACCATCGCCTCGGAGGTCGGCGGGGAGAGGTTTTGGTAATTTCGGGGCACAAAAGGAGTGCAACACGAGGACTTCCGGGGGTCACCCATCCTAGTACTACTCTCGCCAAAACGCGCTTAACCCGGAGTTCTGATGGGATCGGTGCTTTTAGTGCTGGTATGATCGCTTTTCGTTTTTTGTGTCGTCGTCCCTCGCCTTTATTACCCGTCGCGGACGGCGTATCGACGACCGGGGACCCTCGCGCGCGCCCGAAACCCTCGAGCGATCTCGGAATCGCCATTCTCGGA
Organism: Musa schizocarpa; assembly: GCA_900464855.2. NCBI lineage: Eukaryota > Viridiplantae > Streptophyta > Magnoliopsida > Zingiberales > Musaceae > Musa > Musa schizocarpa. Next base: position 4,785,696 of record UBIG03000001.1, read on the forward strand.
TCTCTCCGATGCCCCGCGAGGCCGACGCGCGCACCGGACCACGACAAGCGTCGCGCGCGAAACCCTCTGAACTTTCTCGAGCGAACTCGGAATCGCTATTGCGACCCCATTCGGAAAGCTCTCTCGGCCCCCCGAGAGACTGACTGCGTGGCGGTCACGGCAAATTCGAGGCCAAAAAAACCATCGCCTCGGAGGTCGGCGGGGAGAGGTTTTGGTAATTTCGGGGCACAAAAGGAGTGCAACACGAGGACTTCCAGGGGTCACCCATCCTAGTACTACTCTCGCCCAAAAGCGCTTAACCGGAGTTCTGATGGGATCGGTGCTTTAGTGCTGGTATGATCGCTTTTCGTTTTTGTGTCGTCGTCCCTCGCCTTTTGCCTTTATTGCGTCGTCCCGACGGCGTATCGACGACCGGGGACCCTCGTAGCGCCCCGAAACCCTCGAGCGATCTCGGAATCGCCATTCTCGGATCTCTCCGATGCCCCCACGAGGCCGACCGCGCGCCGGACCACGACAAGCGTCGCGAAACCCTCTGAACTTTCTCGAGCGAACTTCGGAATCGCTATTGCGACCCCATTCGGAAAGCTCTCTCGGACCCCCCCACGAGACTGACTGCGTGGCGGTCACGGCAAATTCGAGGCCCAAAACCATCGCGCCCGGAGGTCGACGGGGAGAGGTTTTGGTCATTTCGGGGCACAAAAGGAGTGCAAACGAGGACTTCCCGGGGGGTCACCCATCCTAGTACTACTCTCGCCCAAAAGCACGCTTAACCCGGAGTTCTGATGGGATCGGTGCTTTAGTGCTGGTATGATCGCTTTTCGTTTTTTTGTCGTCGTCGTCCCTCGCCTTTATTGCCGCGTCACGCGGACGGCGTATCGACGACCGGGGACCCTCGCGCGCCGAAACCCTCGAGCGATCTCGGAATCGCCATTCTCGGATCTCTCGATGCCCCCACGAGGCCGACCGCGCACCGGACACGACAAGCGTGCGCCGAAACCCTCTGAACTTTCTCGAGCGAACTTCGGAATCGCTATTGCGACCCCATTCGGAAAGCTCTCTCGAGCCCCACGAGACTGACTGCGTGGCGGTCACGGCAATTTCGAGGCCCAAAACCATCGCCTCGGAGGGTCGGCGGGAGAGGTTTTGGTGCATTTCGGGGCACAAAAAAAGGAGTGCAACACGAGGACTTCCCGGGGGTCACCCATCCTAGTACTACTCGCCCAAAAAGCGCTTAAACCGGAGTTCTGATGGGATCGGTGCTTTTTAGTGCTGGTATGATCGCTTTTCGTTTTGTGTCGTCGTCCCCGCCTTTTTGCGTCGACGGCGGATGGCGTACCGACGACCGGGGACCCTCGCGCGCCCGAAACCCTCGAGCGATCTCGGAATCGCCATTCTCGGATCTCTCCGATGCCCACGAGGCCGACCGCGCGCGCCGGACACGACAAGCGTCGCGCGAAACCCTCTGAACTTTCTCGAGCGAACTCGGAATCGCTATTGCGACCCCATTTCGGAAAGCTCTCTCGGAGCCCCACGAGACTGACTGCGTGGCGGTCGGCAAATTCGAGGCCCAAAACCAAAACCATCGCCTCGGAGGTCGGCGGGAGAGGTTTTGGTATTTCGGGGCACAAAAAGGAGTGCAACACGAGGACTTCCCAGGGGGTCACCCATCCTAGTACTACTCTCGCCAAGCACGCTTAACCCGGAGTTCTGATGGGATCCGGTGCTTTAGTGCTGGTATGATCGCTTTTCGTTTTTGTGTCGTCGTCCCTCGCCTTTATTGCGCGTCCGGATGGCGTATCGACGACCGGGGACCCCTCGCGCCCCGAAACCCTCGAGCGATCTCGGAATCGCCATTCTCGGATCTCTCCGATGCCCCGAGGCCGACCGGCGCGCCGGACCGACGACAAGCGCGAAACCCGCGAAACCCTCTGAACTTTCTCGAGCGAACTTCGGAATCGCTATTGCGACCCCATTTCGGAAAAGCTCTCTCGGGCCCCACGAGAGACTGACTGCGTGGTCGGTCGGCAAATTCGAGGCCCAAAACCATCGCCTCGGAGGTCGCGGGAGAGGTTTTTGGTCGCTTTCGGGGCACAAAAAAAGGAGTGCAACACGAGGACTTCCCGGGGGTCACCCATCCTAGTACTACTCTCGCCCAAAGCACGCTTAACCCGGAGTTCTGATGGGATCCGGTGCTTTAGTGCTGGTATGATGCTTTTCGTTTTTTGTGTCGTCGTCCCCGCCTTTATTGCGTCCGCGGACGGCGCGCGTATCGACGACCGGGACCCCCCGCGCCCCGAAACCCTCGAGCGATCTCGGAATCGCCATTCTCGGATCTCTCCGATGCCCACGAGGCCGACCGGCGCACCGGACACGACAAGCGTCGTCGCGAAACCCTCTGAACTTTTCGAGCGAACTCGGAATTCGGAATCGCTATTGCGACCCCATTTCGGAAGCTCTCTCTCGGAGCCCCCCACGAGACTGACTGCGTGGCGGTCACGGCAAATTCGAGGCCCAAAAAACCATCGCCTCGGAGGTCGGCGGGAGAGGTTTTTGGTCGCTTTCGGGGCACAAAAAGGAGTGCAACACGAGGACTTCCCGGGGGGGTCACCCATCCTAGTACTACTCTCGCCCAAAGCGCTTAACCGGAGTTCTGATGGGATCGGTGCTTTAGTGCTGGTATGATCTTTTCGTTTTTTGTGTCGTCGTCCCTCGCCGCCTTTGTGCGTCACGGATGGCGTATCGACGACCGGGGACCCCTCGCGCCCCGAAACCCTCGAGCGATCTCGGAATCGCCATTCTCGGATCTCTCCGATGCCCACGAGGCCGACCCCGCGCACCGGACCACGACAAGCGTCGCGAAACCCTCTGAACTTTTTCGAGCGAACTTCGGAATCGCTATTGCGACCCCATTCGGAAAGCTCTCTCGGAGCCCCCGAGAGACTGACTGCGTGGCGGTCACGGCAAATTCGAGGCCCAAAACCATCGCCTCGGAGGTCGGCGGGAGAGGTTTTTTGGTAATTTCGGGGCACAAAAAGGAGTGCAAACGAGGACTTCCCAGGGGTCACCCATCCTAGTACTACTCTCGCCCAAGCGCGCTTAACCCGGAGTTCTGATGGGATCCGGTGCTTTAGTGCTGGTATGATTTTTTTTCGTTTTTTGTGTCGTCGTCCCTCGCCTTTTTGTGCGTCCGGACGGGCGTATCGACGACCGGGGACCCTCGCGCGCCCGAAACCCTCGAGCGATCTCGGAATCGCCATTCTCGGATCTCTCCGATGCCCCACGAGGCCGACCGCGCACCCGGACACGACAAGCGTCGCGAAACCCTCTGAACTTTCTCGAGCGAACTTCGGAATCGCTATTGCGACCCCATTCGGAAAGCTCTCTCGGAGCCCCCCGAGACTGACTGCGTGGCGGTCACGGCAAATTCGAGGCCCAAAACCATCGCCTCGGAGGTCGACGGGAGAGGTTTTGTTTATTTCGGGGCACAAAAAAGGAGTGCAACACGAGGACTTCCCGGGGGGTCACCCATCCTAGTACTACTCTCGCCCAAACGCGCTTAACCGGAGTTCTGATGGGATCCGGTGCTTTAGTGCTGGTATGATCGCTCGTTTTTTTTGTCGTCGTCGTCCCCGCCTTTATTGCCGCGTCACGGACGGCGTATCGACGACCGGGGACCCTCGCGCCCCCGAAACCCTCGAGCGATCTCGGAATCGCCATTCTCGGATCTCTCCGATGCCCACGAGGCCGACCGCGCGCGGACCACGACAAGCGTCGCGCGAAACCCTCTGAACTTTCTCGAGCGAACTCGGAATCGCTATTGCGACCCCATTCGGAAAGCTCTCTCCGCCCCCCCCGAGACTGACTGCGTGGCGGTCACGGCAAATTCGAGGCCCAAAACCATCGCCTCGGAGGTCGGCGGGGAGGTTTTGGTGGCTTTCGGGGCAAAAGGAGTGCAACACGAGGACTTCCCGGGGGTCACCCATCCTAGTACTACTCTCGCCCAAAGCGCTTAACCCGGGTTCTGATGGGATCCGGTGCTTTAGTGCTGGTATGATCGCTTTTTTTTTTTTGTGCGTCGTCCCTCGCCTTTTTTTGCGTCGGATGGCGTATCCGACGACCGGGGACCCTCGCGCGCCCCGAAACCCTCGAGCGATCTCGGAATCGCCATTCTCGGATCTCTCCGATGCCCACGAGGCCGACCGCGCACCGGACGACGACAAGCGTCGCGCGAAACCCTCTGAACTTTCTCGAGCGAACTCGGAATCGCTATTGCGACCCCATTCGGAAAGCTCTCGGACCGGAGCCCACGAGACTGACTGCGTGGCGGTCGCGGCAAATTCGAGGCCCAAAACCATCGCCTCGGAGGTCGGCGGGGGAGGTTTTGGTATTTCGGGGGGCACAAAAGGAGTGCAACACGAGGACTTCCAGGGGTCACCCATCCTAGTACTACTCTCGCCAAAAACGCTTAACCCGGAGTTCTGATGGGATCCGGTGCTTTAGTGCTGGTATGATCGCTTTTCGTTTTTTGTGTGTCGTCGTCCCTCGCCTTTATTGCGCGTCCGGACGGGCGGCGTATCGACGACCGGGGACCCCTCGCTGCGCCCGAAACCCTCGAGCGATCTCGGAATCGCCATTCTCGGATCTCTCCGATGCCCACGAGGCCGACCGGCGCACCGGACCACGACAAGCGTCGCGCGAAACCCTCTGAACTTTCTCGAGCGAACTCGGAATCGCTATTGCGACCCCATTTCGGAAAGCTCTCTCTCGGGCCCCCCGACGAGACTGACTGCGTGGCGGTCACGGCAAATTCGAGGCCCAAAACCATCGCCTCGGAGGTCGGCGGAGAGTTTTTTGGGTATTTCGGGGCACAAAAAGGAGTGCAACACGAGGACTTCCCGAGGGGGGTCACCCATCCTAGTACTACTCTCGCCCAAACGCGCTTAACCCGGAGTTCTGATGGGATCCGGTGCTTTAGTGCTGGTATGATCGCACTTTTCGTTTTGTGTGCGTCGTCCCTCGCCTTTTTGCCGCGTCGGGCGGCGTATCGACGACCGGGGACCCTCGCGCGCCCGAAACCCTCGAAGCGATCTCGGAATCGCCATTCTCGGATCTCTCCGATGCCCACGAGGCCGACCCGCGCACCGGACACGACAAGCGTCGCGCGAAACCCTCTGAACTTTCTCGAGCGAACTCGGAATCGCTATTGCGACCCCATTCGGAAAAGCTCTCTCGGAGCCCACGAGACTGACTGCGTGGCGGTCGCGACAAATTCGAGGCCCAAAACCATCGCCTCGGAGGTCGGCGGGAGAGGTTTTGGTAAATTTCGGGGCACAAAAAAGGAGTGCAACACGAGGACTTCCCAGGGGTCACCCATCCTAGTACTACTCTCGCCCAAGCGCGCTTAACCGGAGTTCTGATGGGATCGGTGCTTTAGTGCTGGTATGATCGCTTTTCGTTTTTGTGTCGTCGTCCCTCGCCTTTATTGCGCGTCACGGACGGCGTATCGACGACCGGGGACCCTCGCGCGCCCCGAAACCCTCGAGCGATCTCGGAATCGCCATTCTCGGATCTCTCCGATGCCCCCGAGGCCGACCGCGCACCCGGACCACGACAAGCGTGCGCGAAACCCTCTGAACTTTCTCGAGCGAACTCGGAATCGCTATTGCGACCCCATTCGGAAAAGCTCTCTCGGAGCCCCCACGAGACTGACTGCGTGGCGGTCACGGCAAATTCGAGGCCCAAAACCATCGCCTCGGAGGTCGGCGGGAGAGGTTTTTGGTATTTCGGGGCACAAAAGGAGTGCAACACGAGGACTTCCCGGGGTCACCCATCCTAGTACTACTCTCTCGCCCAACGCGCTTAACCCGGAGTTCTGATGGGATCGGTGCTTTAGTGCTGGTATGATATTTTTTTCGTTTTGTGTGCGTCGTCCCTCGCCTTTTTTGCGCGTCGCGGACGGCGTATCGACGACCGGGGACCCTCGCGCGCCCCGAAACCCTCGAGCGATCTCGGAATCGCCATTCTCGGATCTCTCCGATGCCCCACGAGGCCGACCGCGCGCCGGACACGACAAGCGTCGCGAAACCCTCTGAACTTTCTCGAGCGAACTCGGAATCGCTATTGCGACCCCATTCGGAAAGCTCTCTCGGCCCCCCACGAGACTGACTGCGTAGCGGTCACGACAAATTTCGAGGCCCAAAACCATCGCCTCGGAGGTCGACGGGAGAGGTTTTGGTCGTTCGGGGCACAAAAAGGAGTGCAACACGAGGACTTCCCAGGGGGTCACCCATCCTAGTACTACTCTCGCCCAAGCACGCTTAACCCGGAGTTCTGATGGGATCGGTGCTTTAGTGCTGGTATGATCGCTTTTCGTTTTTTGTGTGTCGTCGTCCCTCGCCTTTATTGCGTCGTCGGGACGGCGTATCGACGACCGGGGACCCCGCGCGCCCGAAACCCTCGAAGCGATCTCGGAATCGCCATTCTCGGATCTCTCCGATGCCCACGAGGCCGACCGCGCGCCGGACCACGACAAGCGTCGCGAAACCCTCTGAACTTTTCGAGCGAACTTCGGAATCGCTATTGCGACCCCATTCGGAAAGCTCTCTCTCGAGCCCCACGAGACTGACTGCGTGGCGGTCACGGCAAATTCGAGGCCCAAAACCATCGCCTCGGAGGTCGGCGGGGGAGGTTTTGGTCGCTTCGGGGCACAAAAAGGAGTGCAACACGAGGACTTCCCAGGGGTCACCCATCCTAGTACTACTCTCGCCCAAAGCACGCTTAACCCGGAGTTCTGATGGGATCGGTGCTTTAGTGCTGGTATGATCGCTTTTCGTTTTTTGTGTCGTCGTCCCTCGCCTTTGTGCCGTCGTCCGGACGGCGTATCGACGACCCGGGGACCCCTTGCCCCGAAACCCTCGAGCGATCTCGGAATCGCCATTCTCGGATCTCTCCGATGCCCACGAGGCCGACCGCGCGCCGGACCACGACAAGCGTCGCGAAACCCTCTGAACTTTCTCGAGCGAACTTCGGAATCGCTATTGCGACCCCATTCGGAAAGCTCTCTCTCGAGCCCCCGAGAGACTGACTGCGTGGCGGGGCGGCAAATTCGAGGCCCAAAACCACCGCCTCGGAGGTCGGCGGGGAGAGGTTTTGGTAAATTTCGGGGCACAAAAGGAGTGCAACACGAGGACTCCAGGGGTCACCCATCCTAGTACTACTCTCGCCCAAAGCGCGCTTAACCCGGAGTTCTGATGGGATCGGTGCTTTAGTGCTGGTATGATCGCTTTTCGTTTTTTGTGTCGTCGTCCCTCCCTTTTTGCGCGTCGCGGACGGCGTATCGACGACCGGGGACCCCGCGCGCCCCGAAACCCTCGAGCGATCTCGGAATCGCCATTCTCGGATCTCTCCGATGCCCCGACGAGGCCGACCCGCGCGCGGACACGACAAGCGTGCGCGAAACCCTCTGAACTTTCTCGAGCGAACTTCGGAATCGCTATTGCGACCCCATTCGGAAAGCTCTCTCGGGCCCCCGAGAGACTGACTGCGTGGCGGTCACGGCAAATTCGAGGCCCAAAACCATCGCCTCGGAGGTCGGCGGGGAGGTTTTGGTATTTCGGGGCACAAAAGGAGTGCAACACGAGGACTTCCCGGGGGTCACCCATCCTAGTACTACTCTCCCGCCAAAGCACGCTTAACCCGGAGTTCTGATGGGATCCGGTGCTTTAGTGCTGGTATGATCGCGCTTTTCGTTTTTTTGTGTCGTCGTCCCTCGCCTTTATTATTGCGTCGCGGACGGCGTATCGACGACCGGGGACCCTCGCGCCCGAAACCCTCGAGCGATCTCGGAATCGCCATTCTCGGATCTCTCCGATGCCCACGAGGCCGACCGGCGCGCCGGACCGACAAGCGTCGTCCCGAAAAACCCCCTCTGAACTTTCTCGAGCGGACTCGGAATCGCTATTGCGACCCCATTCAAAGCTCTCTCGGAGCCCCACGACGAGACTGACTGCGTGGCGGTCACGGCAAATTCGAGGCCCAAAACCATCGCCTCGGAGGTCGGGGGGAGGTTTTGGTAATTTCGGGGCACAAAAAGGAGTGCAACACGAGGACTTCCCGAGGGGTCACCCATCCTAGTACTACTCTCGCCCAAGCACGCTTAACCCGGAGTTCTGATGGGATCGGTGCTTTAGTGCTGGTATGATCGCTTTTCGTTTTTTGTCGTCGTCCCTCGCCTTTTTGCGTCGTCCGGACGGACGGCGTATCGGCGACCGGGGACCCCCGCGCCCGAAACCCTCGAAGCGATCTCGGAATCGCCATTCTCGGATCTCTCCGATGCCCACGAGGCCGACCGCGCACCGGACACGACAAGCGTCGCGAAACCCTCTGAACTTTCTCGAGCGAACTTCGGAATCGCTATTGCGACCCCATTCGGAAAGCTCTCTCGAGCCCCCACGAGACTGACTGCGTGGCGGTCACGGCAAATTCGAGGCCCAAAACCATCGCCTCGGAGGTCGGCGGGAGAGGTTTTGGTAATTTCGGGGCACAAAAGGAGTGCAACGAGGACTTCCCAGGGGTCACCCATCCTAGTACTACTCTCGCCCAAACGCGCTAACCGGAGTTCTGATGGGATCCGGTGCTTTAGTGCTGGTATGATCGCTTTTCGTTTTTTGTGTCGTCGTCCCTCGCCTTTTTGCCGCGTCGCGGACGGCGTATCGGCGACCGGGGACCCTCGCGCGCCCGAAACCCTCGAGCGATCTCGGAATCGCCATTCTCGGATCTCTCCGATGCCCACGAGGCCGACCGCGCGCCGGACCGACAAGCGCGTCGCGAAACCCTCTGAACTTTCTCGAGCGAACTCGGAATCGCTATTGCGACCCCATTCGGAAAGCTCTCTCGGAGCCCCCGAGACTGACTGACTGCGTGGCGGTCACGGCAAATTCGAGGCCCAAAACCATCGCCTCGGAGGTCGGCGGGGGAGGTTTTTTTGGTGGCTTTCGGGGCACAAAAAGGAGTGCAACGAGGACTTCCAGGGGGTCACCCATCCTAGTACTACTCTCTCGCCCAAGCACGCTTAACCCGGAGTTCTGATGGGATCGGTGCTTTAGTGCTGGTATGATCGCTTTTCGTTTTTGTGTCGTCGTCCCTCGCCTTTTTGCGCGTCGCGGACGGCGTATCGACGGGGGGACCCTCGCGCGCCCGAAACCCTCGAGCGATCTCGGAATCGCCATTCTCGGATCTCTCCGATGCCCCACGAGGCCGACCCGCGCGCCGGACCGACGACAAGCGTCGCGCGAAACCCTCTGAACTTTCTCGAGCGAACTTCGGAATCGCTATTGCGACCCCATTCGGAAAGCTCTCGGAGCCCACGACGAGACTGACTGCGTGGCGGTCACGGCAAATTCGAGGCCCAAAACCATCGCCTCGGAGGTCGGCGGGAGAGGTTTTGGTAATTTCGGGGCACAAAAAGGAGTGCAACACGAGGACTTCCCAGGGGGTCACCCATCCTAGTACTACTCTCGCCCAAAGCAGCTTAACCCGGAGTTCTGATGGGATCGGTGCTTTAGTGCTGGTATGATCGCTTTTCGTTTTTTTTGTGTCGTCGTCCCTCCCTTTGTGCCGCGTCGTCGGACGGCGTATCGACGACCGGGGACCCCGCGCCCCGAAACCCTCGAGCGATCTCGGAATCGCCATTCTCGGATCTCTCCGATGCCCACGAGGCCGACCGCGCGCCGGACGACAAGCGTCGCGCGAAACCCTCTGAACTTTCTCGAGCGAACTTCGGAATCGCTATTGCGACCCCATTCGGAAAGCTCTCTCGGACCCCCACGAGACTGACTGCGTGGCGGTCGGCAAATTCGAGGCCCAAAAAACCATCGCCTCGGAGGTCGGCGGGAGAGGTTTTGGTATTTCGGGGCACAAAAGGAGTGCAACACGAGGACTTCCCGGGGGTCACCCATCCTAGTACTACTCTCGCCCAAAAGCGCTTAACCCGGAGTTCTGATGGGATCGGTGCTTTAGTGCTGCTGGTATGATCGCTTTCGTTTTTGTGTCGTCGTCCCTCGCCTTTATTGCGCGTCGCGGACGGCGTATCGGCGACCGGGGACCCTCGCGCGCGCCCGAAACCCTCGAGCGATCTCGGAATCGCCATTCTCGGATCTCTCCGATGCCCCCCGAGGCCGACCGCGCGCCCGGACACGACAAGCGTCGCGCGAAACCCTCTGAACTTTCTCGAGCGAACTTCGGAATCGCTATTGCGACCCCATTCGGAAAGCTCTCTCGGCCCCACGAGACTGACTGCGTGGCGGTCACGGCAAATTCGAGGCCCAAAAACCATCGCCTCGGAGGTCGGCGGGGGAGAGGTTTTGGTATTTCGGGGCACAAAAAAAGGAGTGCAACACGAGGACTTCCGGGGTCACCCATCCTAGTACTACTCTCGCCCAAAACGCGCTTAACCCGGAGTTCTGATGGGATCGGTGCTTTTTAGTGCTGGTATGATCGCGCTTTTCGTTTTGTGTCGTCGTCCCCTCGCCTTTTTGTGCGTCACGGACGGCGTATCGACGACCGGGACCCCCCGCGCCCGAAACCCTCGAGCGATCTCGGAATCGCCATTCTCGGATCTCTCCGATGCCCCCGAGGCCGACCCGCGCACCGGACCACGACAAGCGTCGCGCGAAACCCTCTGAACTTTCTCGAGCGAACTTCGGAATCGCTATTGCGACCCCATTCGGAAAGCTCTCGGGCCCCACGAGACTGACTGCGTGGCGGTCGGCAAATTCGAGGCCCAAAACCATCGCCTCGGAGGTCGGCGGGGAGAGGTTTTGGTATTTCGGGGCACAAAAGGAGTGCAACACGAGGACTTCCCAGGGGTCACCCATCCTAGTACTACTCTCGCCCAAGCACGCTTAACCCGGGTTCTGATGGGATCGGTGCTTTAGTGCTGGTATGATCGCTTTTCGTTTTGTGTGTCGTCGTCCCTCGCCTTTTTGCGCGTCGGACGGCGGCGTATCGACGACCGGGGACCCCGCGCGCCCGAAACCCTCGAGCGATCTCGGAATCGCCATTCTCGGATCTCTCCGATGCCCCGAGGCCGACCGCGCCGGACCACGACAAGCGTCGCGCGAAACCCTCTGAACTTTCTCGAGCGAACTTCGGAATCGCTATTGCGACCCCATTCGGAAAGCTCTCTCGGAGCCCCACGAGAGACTGACTGCGTGGCGGTCACGGCGACAAATTCGAGGCCCAAAACCATCGCCTCGGAGGTCGGCGGGAGAGGTTTTGGTCATTTCGGGGCACAAAAGGAGTGCAACACGAGGACTTCCCGGGGGTCACCCATCCTAGTACTACTCTCGCCCAAAGCACGCTTAACCCGGAGTTCTGATGGGATCGGTGCTTTTAGTGCTGGTATGATCGCTTTTCGTTTTGTGTCGTCGTCCCCCGCCTTTATTACCGCGTCGTCGGGACGGCGTATCGACGACCGGGGGGACCGCGCGCCCGAAACCCTCGAGCGATCTCGGAATCGCCATTCGGATCTCTCCGATGCCCACGAGGCCGACCCGCGCGCCGGACCACGACAAGCGTGCGCGAAACCCTCTGAACTTTCTCGATCGGAACTCGGAATCGCTATTGCGACCCCATTCGGAAAGCTCTCTCTCCGCCCCCCCACGAGACTGACTGCGTGGCGGTCCGGCAAATTCGAGGCCCAAAACCATCGCCTCGGAGGTCGGCGGGAGAGTTTTGGTATTTCGGGGCACAAAAAGGAGTGTGCAACGAGGACTTCCCGGGGTCACCCATCCTAGTACTACTCTCGCCCAAGCGCTTAACCCGGAGTTGATGGGATCGGTGCTTTAGTGCTGGTATGATCGCTTTTCGTTTTTGTGTGCGTCGTCCCTCGCCCTTTGTGCCGCGTCGCGGACGGCGTATCGGCGACCGGGGACCCTCGCGCGCCCCGAAACCCTCGAGCGATCTCGGAATCGCCATTCTCGGATCTCTCCGATGCCCCGAGGCCGACCGCGCGCGCGGACGACGACAAGCGTCGCGAAACCCTCTGAACTTTCTCGAGCGAACTCGGAATCGCTATTGCGACCCCCATTCGGAAAGCTCTCTCGGAGCCCCACGAGACTGACTGCGTGGCGGTCGGCAATTTCGAGGCCCAAAACCATCATCGCCTCGGAGGTCGGCGGGAGAGGTTTTGGTCTTTTCGGGGCACAAAAAGGAGTGCAACACGAGGACTTCCCAGGGGTCACCCATCCTAGTACTACTCTCGCCCAAACGCGCTTAACCCGGAGTTCTGATGGGATCCGGTGCTTTAGTGCTGGTATGATCGCTTTTCGTTTTGTGTGCGTCGTCCCTCGCCTTTGTGCGCGTCGGACGGCGTATCGACGACCGGGGACCCTCGCGCGCGCCCGAAACCCTCGAGCGATCTCGGAATCGCCATTCTCGGGATCTCTCCGATGCCCCGAGGCCGACCGCGCCCGGACACGACAAGCGTCGTGCGAAACCCTCTGAACTTTCTCGAGCGAACTTCGGAATCGCTATTGCGACCCCATTCGGAAAGCTCTCTCGGAGCCCCACGAGACTGACTGCGTGGCGGTCGCGGCAAATTCGAGGCCCAAAAACCATCGCCTCTCGGAGGTCGGGGAGAGTTTTTTGGTATTTCGGGGCACAAAAGGAGTGCAACACGAGGACTTCCCAGGGGTCACCCATCCTAGTACTACTCTCGCCCAAAGCAGCAGCTTAACCCGGAGTTCTGATGGGATCCGGTGCTTTAGTGCTGGTATGATCGCTTTTCGTTTTGTGTGCGTCGTCCCTACCGCCTTTATTGCGCGTCGCGGACGGCGTATCGACGACCGGGGACCCCGCGCGCCCCGAAACCCTCGAGCGATCTCGGAATCGCCATTCTCGGATCTCTCCGATGCCCACGAGGCCGGCCGACCGCGCACCGGACACGACAAGCGTCGCGCGAAACCCTCTGAACTTTCTCGAGCGAACTCGGAATCGCTATTGCGACCCCATTCGGAAAGCTCTCTCGGAGCCCCACGAGAGACTGACTGCGTGGCGGTCGGCAAATTCGAGGCCCAAAACCATCGCGCTCGGAGGTCGGCGGGAGAGGTTTTGGTAAATTTCGGGGCACAAAAAGGAGTGCAAACGAGGACTTCCCGGGGGTCACCCATCCTAGTACTACTCTCGCCCAAAGCAGCTTAACCGGAGTTCTGATGGGATCGGTGCTTTAGTGCTGGTATGATCGCTTTTCGTTTTTTTGTGTCGTCGTCCCTCGCCGCCTTTTACGCGTCGTCCGGACGGCGTATCGGCGACCGGGGACCCTCGCGCCCCGAAACCCTCGAGCGATCTCGGAATCGCCATTCTCGGATCTCTCCGATGCCCACGAGGCCGACCGCGCCCGGACACGACAAGCGTCGCGAAACCCTCTGAACTTTCTCGAGCGAACTTCGGAATCGCTATTGCGACCCCATTTCGGAAAGCTCTCTCGGAGCCCCCCGAGACTGACTGCGTGGCGGTCGGCAAATTTCGAGGCCCAAAACCATCGCCTCTCGGAGGGTCGGCGGGAGAGGTTTTGGTCGTATTTCGGGGCACAAAAAGGAGTGCAAACGAGGACTTCCCGGGGGGTCACCCATCCTAGTACTACTCTCGCCCAAAGCACGCTTAACCCGGAGTTCTGATGGGATCGGTGCTTTAGTGCTGGTATGATCGCACGTTTTTTTTGTGTCGTCGTCCCTCGCCTTTATTGCCGCGTCCGTCGGACGGACGGCGTATCGACGACCGGGGACCCTCGCGCGCCCGAAACCCTCGAGCGATCTCGGAATCGCCATTCTCGGATCTCTCCGATGCCCACGAGGCCGACCCGCGCGCCGGACCACGACAAGCGTCGCGAAACCCTCTGAACTTTCTCGAGCGAACTCGGAATCGCTATTGCGACCCCATTCGGAAAGCTCTCTCGGAGCCCCACGAGACTGACTGCGTGGCGGTCACGGCAAATTTCGAGGCCCAAAACCATCGCCTCGGAGGTCGGCGGGAGAGGTTTTGGTAATTTCGGGGCACAAAAAGGAGTGCAACGAGGACTTCCCGGGGGTCACCCATCCTAGTACTACTCTCGCCCCAAGCGCGCTTAACCCGGAGTTCTGATGGGATCCGGTGCTTTAGTGCTGGTATGATCGCTTTTCGTTTTTTGTGTCGTCGTCCCTCGCCTTTATTGCGCGTCGGGATGGCGTATCGACGACCGGGGACCCCTCGCGCGCCCGAAACCCTCGAGCGATCTCGGAATCGCCATTCTCGGATCTCTCCGATGCCCACGAGGCCGACCCGCGCACCCGGACACGACAAGCGTCGCGAAACCCTCTGAACTTTCTCGAGCGAACTCGGAATCGCTATTGCGACCCCATTCGGAAAGCTCTCGGAGCCCCACGAGACTGACTGCGTGGCGGTCACGACAAATTCGAGGCCCAAAACCATCGCCTCGGAGGTCGGCGGGGAGAGGTTTTGGTATTTCGGGGGCACAAAAGGAGTGCAACACGAGGACTTCCCAGGGGGTCACCCATCCTAGTACTACTCTCGCCCAAAGCGCTTAACCCGGAGTTCTGATGGGATCGGTGCTTTAGTGCTGGTATGATCGCGCTTTTCGTTTTGTGTCGTCGTCCCTCGCCTTTGTGCCGCGTCGCGGACGGCGTATCGACGACCGGGGACCTCGCGCGCCCCGAAACCCTCGAGCGATCTCGGAATCGCCATTCTCGGATCTCTCCGATGCCCACGAGGCCGACCGCGCGCCGGACCCGACAAGCGTCGCGCGAAACCCTCTGAACTTTCTCGAGCGAACTTCGGAATCGCTATTGCGACCCCATTCGGAAAGCTCTCTCGGAGCCCCCGAGACTGACTGCGTGGCGGTCACGGCAAATTCGAGGCCCAAAACCATCGCCCGGAGGGTCGGCGGGAGAGGTTTTGGTAATTCGGGGCACAAAAGGAGTGCAACACGAGGACTTCCCGGGGGTCACCCATCCTAGTACTACTCTCGCCCAAAGCAGCGCTTAACCCGGAGTTCTGATGGGATCGGTGCTTTAGTGTGCTGGTATGATCGCTTTTCGTTTTTGTGTCGTCGTCCCTCGCCTTTTGTGCGTCCGTCACGGGCGTATCGGCGACCGGGGACCCTCGCGCCCGAAACCCTCGAGCGATCTCGGAATCGCCATTCTCGGATCTCTCCGATGCCCACGAGGCCGACCGCGCGCGCCGGACCACGACAAGCGTGCGCGAAACCCTCTGAACTTTCTCGAGCGGAACTCGGAATCGCTATTGCGACCCCATTCGGAAAGCTCTCTCGAGCCCCCCAGAGACTGACTGCGTGGCGGTCGGCAAATTCGAGGCCCAAAACCATCGCCTCGGAGGTCGGCGGGAGAGTTTTTGGTAATTTCGGGGCACAAAAGGAGTGCAACACGAGGACTTCCCGGGGTCACCCATCCTAGTACTACTCTCGCCCAAAGCGCGCTTAACCCGGAGTTCTGATGGGATCCGGTGCTTTAGTGCTGGTATGATCGCTTTTCGTTTTGTGTGCGTCGTCCCTCGCCTTTTTGTGCGTCACGTCGCGGGCGGTATCGACGACCGGGGACCCCGCGCGCCCCGAAACCCTCGAGCGATCTCGGAATCGCCATTCTCGGATCTCTCCGATGCCCCGAGGCCGACCGACCGCGCGCCGGACCACGACAAGCGTCGCGCGAAACCCTCTGAACTTTTTCGATCGCGAACTCGGAATCGCTATTGCGACCCCATTCGGGAAGCTCTCTCTCGGAGCCCCCGAGACTGACTGCGTGGCGGTCACGGCAAATTCGAGGCCCAAAACCATCGCCTCGGAGGTCGGCGGGAGAGGTTTTGGTCATTTCGGGGCACAAAAGGAGTGCAACACGAGGACTTCCCAGGGGTCACCCATCCTAGTACTACTCTCGCCCAAGCGCGCTTAACCCGGAGTTCTGATGGGATCGGTGCTTTAGTGCTGGTATGATCGCTTTTTTTTTGTGTCGTCGTCCCTCGCCTTTTTGTCGCGTCACGGATGGCGTATCGACGACGGGGACCCCGCGCGCCCGAAACCCTCGAGCGATCTCGGAATCGCCATTCTCGGATCTCTCCGATGCCGAGGCGAGGCCGACCGCGCACCGGACACGACAAGCGTCGCGAAACCCTCTGAACTTTCTCGAGCGAACTTCGGAATCGCTATTGCGACCCCATTCGGAAAGCTCTCTCGGAGCCCACGAGACTGACTGCGTGGCGGTCACGGCAAATTCGAGGCCCAAAAAAACCATCGCCTCGGAGGTCGGACGGGGAGGTTTTGGTGGTCTTTCGGGGCACAAAAAGGAGTGCAACACGAGGACTTCCCAGGGGTCACCCATCCCTAGTACTACTCTCGCCCAAACGCGCTTAACCCGGAGTTCTGATGGGATCCGGTGCTTTAGTGCTGGTATGATCGCTTTTCGTTTTTTGTGTCGTCGTCCCTCGCCTTTGTGCGTCCGCGGACGGCGTATCGACGACCGGGGACCCCTCGCGCCCGAAACCCTCGAGCGATCTCGGAATCGCCATTCTCGGATCTCTCCGATGCCCACGAGGCCGACCGCGCACGCACGGACACGACAAGCGTGCGCGAAACCCTCTGAACTTTCTCGAGCGAACTCGGAATCGCTATTGCGACCCCATTCGGAAAGCTCTCTCTCGGCCCCCCGAGAGAGACTGACTGCGTGGCGGTCGGCAAATTCGAGGCCCAAAAACCATCGCCTCGGAGGTCGGCGGGAGAGGTTTTGGTATTTCTTCGGGCACAAAAGGAGTGCAACACGAGGACTTCCCAGGGGTCACCCATCCTAGTACTACTCTCGCCCAAAGCGCTTAACCCGGAGTTCTGATGGGATCGGTGCTTTAGTAGTGCTGGTATGATCGCTTTTCGTTTTGTGTGCGTCGTCCCTCGCCTTTTGTGCGTCCGTCGGATGGCGTATCGACGACCGGGGACCCCGCGCGCCCCGAAACCCTCGAGCGATCTCGGAATCGCCATTCTCGGATCTCTCCGATGCCCACGAGGCCGACCGCGCGCGGACGGACGACAAGCGTCGCGCGAAACCCTCTGAACTTTCTCGAGCGAACTTCGGAATCGCTATTGCGACCCCATTTCGGAAAAGCTCTCTCGGCCCCACGAGACTGACTGCGTGGCGGTCACGGCAAATTCGAGGCCCAAAACCATCGCCTCGGAGGTCGGCGGGAGAGGTTTTGGTCGCTTTCGGGGCACAAAAAGGAGTGCAACACGAGGACTTCCCAGGGGTCACCCATCCTAGTACTACTCTCGCCCAAAAGCGCGCTTAACCGGAGTTCTGATGGGATCCGGTGCTTTAGTGTGCTGGTATGATCGCTTTTCGTTTTGTGTCGTCGTCCCTCGCCTTTATTGCCCGCGGACGGGCGGCGTATCGGCGACCGGGGACCCCGCCCCGAAACCCTCGAGCGATCTCGGAATCGCCATTCTCGGATCTCTCCGATGCCCACGAGGCCGACCGCGCGCCCCGGACACGACAAGCGTCGCGCGAAACCCTCTGAACTTTCTCGAATCGGAACTCGGAATCGCTATTGCGACCCCATTTCGGAAAGCTCTCTCGAGCCCCACGAGACTGACTGCGTGGCGGTCGGCAAATTCGAGGCCCAAAACCATCGCCTCGGAGGTCGGCGGGGAGGTTTTGGTCATTTCGGGGCACAAAAGGAGTGCAACACGAGGACTTCCCGGGGTCACCCATCCTAGTACTACTCTCGCCCAAAGCGCTTAACCCGGAGTTCTGATGGGATCGGTGCTTTAGTGCTGGTATGATCGCTTTTCGTTTTTTGTGCGTCGTCCCTCGCCTTTATTGCGCGTCGCGGATGGCGTATCGACGACCGGGGACCCGCGCGCCCGAAACCCTCGAGCGATCTCCGGAATCGCCATTCTCGGATCTCTCCGATGCCCACGAGGCCGACCGCGCCCGGACCACGACAAGCGTCGCCGAAACCCTCTGAACTTTCTCGAGCGAACTCGGAATCGCTATTGCGACCCCATTCGGGAAAGCTCTCTCTCGGAGCCCGACGAGACTGACTGACTGCGTGGCGGTCGGCAAATTCGAGGCCCAAAACCATCGCCTCGGAGGTCGGCGGAGAGGTTTTGGTAAATTTTCGGGGCACAAAAAAGGAGTGCAAACGAGGACTTCCCAGGGGTCACCCATCCCTAGTACTACTCTCGCCCAAACGCTTAACCGGAGTTCTGATGGGATCGGTGCTTTAGTGCTGGTATGATCGCCTTTTCGTTTTGTGTGTCGTCCCTCCCTTTTTGCTTTGTCGTCGTCCGGACGGCGTATCGGCGACCGGGGACCCTGGCGCCCGAAACCCTCGAGCGATCTCGGAATCGCCATTCTCGGATCTCTCCGATGCCCACGAGGCCGACCGCGCGCCGGGACCACGACAAGCGTGCGCGAAACCCTCTGAACTTTCTCGAGCGAACTTCGGAATCGCTATTGCGACCCCCATTCGGAAAGCTCTCTCGGAGCCCCCACGAGACTGACTGCGTGGCGGTCACGGCAAATTCGAGGCCCAAAACCATCGCCTCGGAGGTCGGCGGGAGAGGTTTTGGTAATTTCGGGGCACAAAAAGGAGTGCAACACGAGGACTTCCCAGGGGTCACCCATCCTAGTACTACTCTCGCCCCAAACGCGCTTAACCCGGAGTTCTGATGGGATCCGGTGCTTTAGTGCTGGTATGATCGCTTTTCGTTTTTGTGTGCGTCGTCCCTCGCCTTTGTACGTCGCGTCCGGATGGCGTATCGACGACCGGGGACCCCTGCGCGCCCGAAACCCTCGAGCGATCTCGGAATCGCCATTCTCGGATCTCTCCGATGCCCACGAGGCCGACCGCGCGCCCGGACACGACAAGCGTCGCGCGAAACCCTCTGAACTTTCTCGAGCGAACTCGGAATCGCTATTGCGACCCCATTCGGAAAGCTCTCTCGGAGCCCCCGAGACTGACTGCGTGGCGGTCACGGCAAATTTCGAGGCCCAAAAACCATCGCCTCGGAGGTCGGCGGGAGAGGTTTTGGTCATTTCGGGGCACAAAAAGGAGTGCAACACGAGGACTTCCCGAGGGGTCACCCATCCTAGTACTACTACTCTCGCCAAAGCGCGCTTAACCCGGAGTTCTGATGGGATCGGTGCTTTAGTGCTGGTATGATCGCTTTTCGTTTTTTGTGTCGTCGTCCCTCGCCTTTTTGTGCGCGTCGGACGGCGTATCGACGACCGGGGACCCTCGCGCGCCCGAAACCCTCGAGCGATCTCGGAATCGCCATTCTCGGATCTCTCCGATGCCCACGAGGCCGACCCGCGCGCCGGACACGACAAGCGTGCGCGAAACCCTCTGAACTTTTCTCGAGCGCGGACTCGGAATCGCTATTGCGACCCCATTCGGGAAAGCTCTCTCGGCCCCCACGAGACTGACTGCGTGGCGGTCACGGCAAATTTCGAGGCCCAAAACCATCGCCTCGGAGGTCGGCGGGAGAGGTTTTGGTGCTTTCGGGGCACAAAAGGAGTGCAAACGAGGACTTCCGGGGGTCACCCATCCTAGTACTACTCTCGCCCAAGCACGCTTAACCCGGAGTTCTGATGGGATCGGTGCTTTAGTGTGCTGGTATGATCGCTTTCGTTTTTTGTGTCGTCGTCCCTCCCTGCCTTTGCCGCGTCGCGGACGGCGTATCGGCGACCGGGGACCCCCTTGCGCCCGAAACCCTCGAGCGATCTCGGAATCGCCATTCTCGGATCTCTCCGATGCCCCCACGAGGCCGACCGCGCGCGGACACGACAAGCGTCGCGAAACCCTCTGAACTTTTCGAGCGGACTTCGGAATCGCTATTGCGACCCCATTCGGAAAGCTCTCTCGGAGCCCCACGAGACTGACTGCGTAGCGGTCACGGCAAATTCGAGGCCCAAAACCATCGCCTCGGAGGTCGGCGGGAGAGGTTTTGGTGGCTTTCGGGGCACAAAAAGGAGTGCAACACGAGGACTTCCCAGGGGTCACCCATCCTAGTACTACTCTCGCCCAAGCGCGCTTAACCCGGAGTTCTGATGGGATCGGTGCTTTAGTGCTGGTATGATCCTTTTCTTTCGTTTTTTTGTGTCGTCGTCCCTCGCCTTTGTGCCGCGCGTCGGACGGCGTATCGACGACCGACCGGGGACCCCGCGCGCCCGAAACCCTCGAGCGATCTCGGAATCGCCATTCTCGGATCTCTCCGATGCCCACGAGGCCGACCGCGCACCGGACGACAAGCGTGCGCGAAACCCTCTGAACTTTCTCGAGCGAACTCGGAATCGCTATTGCGACCCCATTCGGAAAGCTCTCTCGGGCCCCCGAGACTGACTGCGTGGCGGTCGGCAAATTCGGGCCCAAAACCATCGCCTCGGAGGTCGGCGGGAGAGGTTTTTTTGGTCGCTTCGGGGCACAAAAGGAGTGCAAACGAGGACTTCCCAGGGGTCACCCATCCTAGTACTACTCTCGCCCAAACACGCTTAACCCGGAGTTCTGATGGGATCCGGTGCTTTAGTGCTGGTATGATCGCTTTTCGTTTTGTGTGCGTCGTCCCTCGCCTTTTTGCCGTCGTCGCGGACGGCGTATCGGCGACCGGGGACCCTCCTGGCGCCCGAAACCCTCGAGCGATCTCGGAATCGCCATTCTCGGATCTCTCCGATGCCCCGAGCCGAGGCGACCCGCGCACCGGACACGACAAGCGTCGCGCGAAACCCTCTGAACTTTCTCGAGCGAACTTCGGAATCGCTATTGCGACCCCATTCGGAAAGCTCTCGGAGCCCCACGAGACTGACTGCGTGGCGGTCACGGCAAATTCGAGGCCCAAAACCATCGCCTCGGAGGTCGGCGGGAGAGGTTTTTGGTGCATTTCGGGGCACAAAAGGAGTGCAACACGAGGACTTCCCAGGGGTCACCCATCCTAGTACTACTCTCGCCCAAAACGCGCTTAACCCGGAGTTCTGATGGGATCGGTGCTTTAGTGCTGGTATGATCGCTTTTTCGTTTTTTGTGTCGTCGTCCCTCCGCCTTTGCCTTTTGCGTCGCGGACGGCGTATCGACGACCAGGGGACCCTCGCGCGCCCGAAACCCTCGAGCGATCTCGGAATCGCCATTCTCGGATCTCTCCGATGCCCACGAGGCCGACCCGCGCGCCGGACGACAAGCGTGCGCGAAACCCTCTGAACTTTCTCGAGCGAACTCGGAATCGCTATTGCGACCCCATTCGGAAAGCTCTCTCGAGCCCCACGAGACTGACTGCGTGGCGGTCACGGCAAATTTCGAGGCCCAAAACCATCGCCCGGAGGTCGGTCGGGGAGAGTTTTTGGTCATTTCGGGGCACAAAAGGAGTGCAACACGAGGACTTCCCGGGGGTCACCCATCCTAGTACTACTCTCGCCCAAAGCACGCTTAACCCGGAGTTCTGATGGGATCCGGTGCTTTAGTGCTGGTATGATCGCTTTTCGTTTTTTGTGTCGTCGTCCCTCGCCTTTATTGCACGTCGCGGACGGCGTATCGACGACCGGGGACCCCCTCGCGCCCGAAACCCTCGAGCGATCTCGGAATCGCCATTCTCGGATCTCTCCGATGCCCACGAGGCCGACCGGCGCGCCGGACACGACAAGCGTCGCGCGAAACCCTCTGAACTTTTCTCGAGCGAACTTCGGAATCGCTATTGCGACCCCATTCGGAAAGCTCTCTCGGAGCCCCCCGAGAGACTGACTGCGTGGCGGTCACGGCAAATTTCGAGGCCCAAAACCATCGCCTCGGAGGTCGGCGGGGAGAGGTTTTGGTAAATTTCGGGGCACAAAAAAGGAGTGCAACACGAGGACTTCCCGGGGGGTCACCCATCCTAGTACTACTCTCGCCCAAGCACGCTTAACCCGGAGTTCTGATGGGATCCGGTGCTTTAGTGCTGGTATGATGCTTTTCGTTTTTGTGCGTCGTCCCCCTCGCCTTTATTGCGCGTCACGGACGGCGTATCGACGACCGGGGACCCCGCGCGCCCGAAACCCTCGAGCGATCTCGGAATCGCCATTCTCGGATCTCTCCGATGCCCACGAGGCCGACCCGCGCGCCGGACACGACAAGCGTGCGCGAAACCCTCTGAACTTTCTCGAGCGAACTCGGAATCGCTATTGCGACCCCATTCGGAAAAGCTCTCGGAGCCCCACGAGACTGACTGCGTAGCGGTCACGGCAAATTCGAGGCCCAAAACCATCGCCTCGGAGGTCGGCGGGGAGAGTTTTTGGTGCTTCGGGGCACAAAAGGAGTGCAACGAGGACTTCCCAGGGGTCACCCATCCTAGTACTACTCTCGCCCAAACGCGCTTAACCCGGAGTTCTGATGGGATCGGTGCTTTAGTGCTGGTATGATCGCTTTTCGTTTTGTTGTCGTCGTCCCTCGCCTTTATTGCGCGTCGCGGACGGCGTATCGACGACCGGGGACCCCGCGCCCGAAACCCTCGAGCGATCTCGGAATCGCCATTCTCGGATCTCTCCGATGCCCACGAGGCCGACCGCGCGCCGGACACCGACAAGCGTCGCGCGAAACCCTCTGAACTTTCTCGAGCGGACTTCGGAATCGCTATTGCGACCCCATTTCGGAAAAGCTCTCTCGGGCCCCACGAGACTGACTGCGTGGCGGTCACGGCAAATTCGAGGCCCAAAACCATCGCCCGGGAGGTCGGCGGGAGAGTTTTTTTGGTCGCTCGGGGCACAAAAGGAGTGCAAACGAGGACTTCCCGGGGTCACCCATCCTAGTACTACTCTCGCCCAAACGCGCTTAACCCGGAGTTCTGATGGGATCCGGTGCTTTAGTGCTGGTATGATCGCTTTTCGTTTTTTTTTGTGCGTCGTCCCTCGCCTTTTTGCGCGTCGCGGCGGGCGTATCGACGACCGGGGACCCCGCGCGCCCGAAACCCTCGAGCGATCTCGGAATCGCCATTCTCGGATCTCTCCGATGCCCACGAGGCCGACCGCGCGCCGGACACGACAAGCGTCGCGCGAAACCCTCTGAACTTTCTCGAGCGAACTCGGAATCGCTATTGCGACCCCATTCGGAAAGCTCTCTCGGCCCCCCGAGACTGACTGCGTGGCGGTCACGGCAAATTCGAGGCCCAAAACCATCGCCTCGGAGGTCGGCGGGGAGTTTTTGGCATTTTCGGGCACAAAAAGGAGTGCAACACGAGGACTTCCCAGGGGTCACCCATCCTAGTACTACTCTCGCCCAAGCACGCTTAACCGGAGTTCTGATGGGATCCGGTGCTTTAGTGCTGGTATGATCGCACTTTTCGTTTTGTGTGCGTCGTCCCTCGCCTTTATTACGCGTCCGGATGGCGTATCGACGACCGGGGACCCTCGCGCGCCCCGAAACCCTCGAGCGATCTCGGAATCGCCATTCTCGGATCTCTCCGATGCCCACGAGGCCGACCAGCGCGCCGGACCACGACAAGCGTCGCGAAACCCTCTGAACTTTTTCTCGAGCGAACTCGGAATCGCTATTGCGACCCCATTCGGAAGCTCTCTCGGAGCCCCCGAGACTGACTGCGTGGCGGTCACGGCAAATTCGAGGCCCAAAACCATCGCCTCGGAGGTCGGCGGGGAGAGGTTTTGGTGCTTTCGGGGCACAAAAGGAGTGCAAACGAGGACTTCCCAGGGGTCACCCATCCTAGTACTACTCTCGCCCAAAAGCAGCTTAACCCGGAGTTCTGATGGGATCCGGTGCTTTAGTGCTGGTATGATCGCGCTTTTCGTTTTTGTGTCGTCGTCCCTCGCCTTTGTACGCGTCGTCGGCGGGCGTATCGACGACCGGGGACCCCCGCGCGCCGAAACCCTCGAGCGATCTCGGAATCGCCATTCTCGGATCTCTCCGATGCCCACGAGGCCGACCCGCGCGCCGGACACGACAAGCGTCGCGAAACCCTCTGAACTTTCTCGAGCGAACTCGGAATCGCTATTGCGACCCCATTCGGAAGCTCTCTCTCGGAGCCCCACGAGACTGACTGCGTAGCGGTCATCGGCAAATTCGAGGCCCAAAACCATCGCCTCGGAGGTCGACGGGAGAGGTTTTGGTCATTTCGGGGCACAAAAAAAGGAGTGCAACACGAGGACTTCCCAGGGGTCACCCATCCTAGTACTACTCTCGCCCAAAGCACGCTTAACCCGGAGTTCTGATGGGATCGGTGCTTTAGTGCTGGTATGATCGCACTTTCGTTTTGTGTGCGTCGTCCCTCGCCTTTGTGCGCGTCGCGGACGGCGTATCGGCGACCGGGGACCCCCGCGCGCCCGAAACCCTCGAGCGATCTCGGAATCGCCATTCTCGGATCTCTCCGATGCCCCACGAGGCCGACCCGCGCCCGGACCACGACAAGCGTCGCGCGAAACCCTCTGAACTTTTCGAGCGGACTTCGGAATCGCTATTGCGACCCCATTCGGGAAAGCTCTCTCGGAGCCCCCGAGACTGACTGCGTGGCGGTCGGCAAATTCGAGGCCCAAAACCATCGCCTCGGAGGTCGGCGGGAGAGGTTTTGGTATTTCGGGGCACAAAAAGGAGTGCAACACGAGGACTTCCCGGGGGTCACCCATCCTAGTACTACTCTCGCCCAAACGCGCTTAACCCGGAGTTCTGATGGGATCCGGTGCTTTAGTGCTGGTATGATCGCTTTTCGTTTTTTGTGTCGTCGTCCCCCTCGCCTTTTTGCGTCGTCACGGATGGCGTATCGACGACCGGGGACCCTCGCGCGCCCCGAAACCCTCGAACGATCTCGGAATCGCCATTCTCGGATCTCTCCGATGCCCACGAGGCCGACCGCGCACCGGACACGACAAAGCGTGCGCCGAAACCCTCTGAACTTTCTCGATCGGACTCGGAATCGCTATTGCGACCCCATTCCGAAAAGCTCTCTCGGAGCCCCACGAGACTGACTGCGTAGCGGTCACGACAAATTCGAGGCCCAAAAAACCATCGCCTCGGAGGTCGACGGGGAGGTTTTGGTATTTCGGGGCACAAAAGGAGTGCAACACGAGGACTTCCCAGGGGTCACCCATCCTAGTACTACTCTCGCCCAAGCACGCTTAACCGGAGTTCTGATGGGATCCGGTGCTTTAGTGCTGGTATGATCGCTTTTCGTTTTGTGTCGTCGTCCCTCGCCTTTATTGCGCGTCGCGGACGGCGTATCGACGACCGGGGACCCCGCGGCGCCCGAAACCCTCTCGAGCGATCTCGGAATCGCCATTCTCGGATCTCTCCGATGCCCACGAGGCCGACCGCGCACCGGACACGACAAGCGTGCGCCGAAACCCTCTGAACTTTCTCGAGCGAACTCGGAATCGCTATTGCGACCCCATTCGGAAAAGCTCTCTCGGAGCCCCACGAGACTGACTGCGTGGCGGTCACGGCAAAATTCGAGGCCCAAAAAACCATCGCCTCGGAGGTCGACGGGGAGAGGTTTTGGTCATTTCGGGGCACAAAAGGAGTGCAACACGAGGACTTCCAGGGGTCACCCATCCTAGTACTACTCTCGCCCAAAGCATGCTTAACTTTGGAGTTCTGATGGGATCCGGTGCTTTAGTGCTGGTATGATGCGCTTTCGTTTTGTGTGCGTCGTCCCTCGCCCTTTGTGCGCGTCGCGGACGGCGTATCGACGACCGGGGACCCTCGCTCCCCGAAACCCTCGAGCGATCTCGGAATCGCCATTCTCGGATCTCTCCGATGCCCACGAGGCCGACCGGCGCCCGGACACGACAAGCGTCGCGCGAAACCCTCTGAACTTTCTCGAGCGGACTCGGAATCGCTATTGCGACCCCATTCGGAAGCTCTCTCGGAGAGCCCCACGAGAGACTGACTGCGTGGCGGTCACGGCAAATTCGAGGCCCAAAAACCATCGCCTCGGAGGTCGGCGGGAGGTTTTGGTCATTTCGGGGCACAAAAAGGAGTGCAACACGAGGACTTCCCAGGGGTCACCCATCCTAGTACTACTCTCGCCCAAAGCGCTTAACCCGGAGTTCTGATGGGATCCGGTGCTTTAGTGCTGGTATGATCGCGCTTTTCGTTTTGTGTCGTCGTCCCTCGCCTTTTTGTGCGTCGCGGGGCGTGTCGACGACCGGGGACCCCGCGCGCCCCGAAACCCTCGAGCGATCTCGGAATCGCCATTCTCGGATCTCTCCGATGCCCACGAGGCCGACGGCGCGGACGGACACGACAAGCGTGCGCGCGAAACCCTCTGAACTTTCTCGAGCGGACTTCGGAATCGCTATTGCGACCCCATTCGGAAAGCTCTCTCGGCCCCACGAGACTGACTGCGTGGCGGTCGGCGGCAAATTCGAGGCCCAAAACCATCGCCTCCGGAGGTCGGCGGGAGAGGTTTTGGTCGCTTTCGGGGGCAAAAAGGAGTGCAACACGAGGACTTCCCAGGGGGTCACCCATCCTAGTACTACTCTCGCCCAAACGCGCTTAACCGGAGTTCTGATGGGATCCGGTGCTTTAGTGCTGGTATGATCGCTTTTCGTTTTTGTGCGTCGTCCCTCGCCTTTGTGCGTCACGGACGGCGTATCGACGACCAGGGACCCCTCGCGCGCCCGAAACCCTCGAGCGATCTCGGAATCGCCATTCTCGGATCTCTCCGATGCCCACGAGGCCGACCGGCGCACCCGGACCGACGACAAGCGTCGCGTCGAAACCCTCTGAACTTTCTCGAGCGAACTTCGGAATCGCTATTGCGACCCCATTCGGAAAGCTCTCGGAGCCCCCCACGAGACTGACTGCGTAGCGGTCACGGCAAATTCGAGGCCCAAAACCATCGCCTCGGAGGTCGGCGGGAGAGGTTTTGGTATTTCGGGGCACAAAAGGAGTGCAACACGAGGACTTCCCGGGGGTCACCCATCCTAGTACTACTCTCGCCCAAAGCACCGCTTAACCCGGAGTTCTGATGGGATCGGTGCTTTAGTGCTGGTATGATCGCTTTTCGTTTTGTGTTTCGTCGTCCCCTCGCCTTTTGTGCCGCGTCACGGATGGCGTATCGACGACCGGGGACCCTCGCGGCGCCCGAAACCCTCGAGCGATCTCGGAATCACCATTTTCGGATCTCTCCGATGCCCATGAGGCCGACTGCGCACCGGACACGACAAGCGCTCGCGGAAACCAACGGGACTTTCTCGAATGAACTCGGAATCGCGATTGCGACCCCTTTCGGTAAAGCTCTCTCGGAGCCCCATGAGACTGACAGCGTAGCGGTCACGGCAAATCCGAGGCCCAAAACTATCGGCTCGGAGGTCGATGGGAGAGGATTTCGTCATTCGGGGCGCAAAAAGGAGTACAACACGTGGACTTCCCAAGGGGTCACCCATCCTAGTACTACTCTCGCCCAAGCCCGTTTAACTTCTGAGTTTTGATGGGATCCGATGCTGTAGTGCTGGTATTATCGCAATAGTTTTGTGTGCGTCGTCCCTCGCTTTTGTGCATGTCGCGGACGGCGTATTGACGACCGGGGACTTGGAATCGCCATTCGGATCTCCGAAACCCTCGAGCGATCTGGAATCGCCATTCTCGGATCTCTCCAATGCCCACGAGGCCGACCGCGCACGGACCGGACGACAAGCGTCGCCCGAAACCCTCTGAACTTTCTCGAGCGGTTTCGGAATCGCTATTGCGACCCCATTCCGGAAAGCTCTCTAGGAGCCCCACTAAGAGACTGACTGCGTGGCGGTCACGGCAAATTCGAGGCCCAAAACCATCGCCTCGGAGGTCGGCTTGGGAAGGTTTTGGTGTATTCTTAAATTCGGGGCACAAAGAGACCCCTCTTCGATGAGGCTCCCACCTTCCACTAGCAAGCTTCTTGAAATGGAAGGCTAAATACCCCTCTTACAACTCTTTACAAGCGGTTCACTCTCTTACAGATTTTCGAGAAGAGATGAGGTGAACACTAGCAAATTGAAAAGAAAGCAAGCTAACACTTTTCTAAGATCTTTCTCTGAAACTCTTGGTGCTCAAAAGGTTGTCTTCTCAGCTGAGATTTAAGGGGTATTTATAGGCCTCAAGAGGATTCAAATTTGGGCTCCAAAATTTGGGCTCCAAAATTCAAATCCTCTTTGGGTTCCCGATGCTGGTGGTGCCACCGCCTAGCCTAGCGGTGCCACCGCCTAGCGTTGGTCTTTGCTAGTGATGTGCCACCGCCCAGCTCAGAGGTGTCACCCAGCCAAGGCGGTGCCACCGCCCAGCCAGCGGTGCCACCGCCTGGCTCTCCGGTTCACTTGGTTTGGCTTTCTTTTAGCCCAAACCAAATCTGACTTTGGCCCCAGTTGGCCCCTAACCAGGATAAAGGATTATCTTCTTAATCCTAATCCTAATTACAAGTGAACTACATAACAAAACACATCCTAAGCAATTTAATAACCGCGAACGTCAAGTCTTGTTCCGGCGAGCTTTCCGACGAACTTCCTTCGACGGGGTCCAAGCATGCTCCCGAACTTGTGATGACTTTAATGAGTAGCTGAGACTTCTTGGTGATCTCTGCGAACCTCCGACGATCTCTTCGGTGAACTTCCAACAGGTTCCCGATTTCTTCTCGGTTGGTTCCGGCAGCATCTCCCGACGATTCTTTGGACTCTTAAACGTTCATCGAACTTGACTCGGTATACTTGCTTTGTGTTTTTGTTTTTATCGTAGCTAATCCTGCACACTTAACTCAATAATATGGATTAGATCAAATAACCTATCAATTGATTTTATCATCAAAATCCGAGATTCAACAATCTCCCCCTTTTTGATTATGACAATCAATTGATGACGGAGTTAAACATAACTCCCCCTATCTATATGCCATATTATGAGAAGATAAAAAAACACTTGAATTCCATCCCATTGGATTCAAGCATAACCCGATAAGTTCTAATCGTAGAGCTTATCGTGATCCTCATTAAACAATAGTGAGTACAAAACTTCTATGAAAATCATATGTTAAATGAGAAGGGACGAATTTTACTACGACAGAAGATAAAGATTTTCAATATAAATTTTATGATTTAGATGTAAGGCATGCTTTCAATATGATCAATCAATCTTGTGATATTTTCAAGGATTTTGCAAGGCATATAAGTCATTCATATCAATCACTTTTCTTAAAGATTTTGCAATTCATATTTTGTCATGCTATTAAGAATGATATAAGTCATCACTTTTCTCCCCCTTTGTCATCAACAAAAAGGGAAATGAGACTTGAAGCACATATTTTGTCATACAACGATTTTATCATTGAAAATTGAGTATGCAAAAATATTTACGCACAGTACATTTTAGAGGAAAATTCAGCATGCATTCATATTATCTAATCTATTCTTTCTATAAATAATAGAAATTGTAGTTGTACAAGAGAGAGATTGGGATAAAAAAAAAATTCAAGTAGTAATTTCACAAAATCAAGATCATAATTCGAATACAACTCATTCAAATCGTTAAATTCATTAAAATCTCAACATTACTTTTCAATCATCATATAAGGCATTTAAAGAATTTTGAAACATAGGAGAATGATTAATTTAAGCATACAATGTTTCAAGTCATGAATGCCAATACTTTCATATTTGTAAGTATCAATTCATGAATGCCAAAAGATATTATTTGTGATTCCAATTTTGCAAGATCAAGATTATGATTTAGATCAAACTTATTTAAATCAAATTGGTAACTTGAAATTCATAATCAAGTCATCAAAATCGATTTCGAGATTTCACAACATGTCATATGGAATTTGAAGGAAAATGATTAGATTCACCGAGAAATAGAAAGAAGATGAAAGACTTTACGGAAAATCCAATCAAACAAGTTTATTGTTTAGGGACAATTTAACATACCTAATTCCCTTCTAATGAATTCAAATTGGTCTTCATTCAAGGCTTTTGTGAATATATCTGCTAATTGATGCTTTGTGCCAATGAATTCTAGAACAACATTATTGTTAAGGACATGATCACGTATGAAATGATGCCTAACGTCGATGTGCTTAGTTCTAGAATGCTGAATTGGATTTTTAGTAAGACATATGGCACTAGTATTATCACATTTTATGGGAATATTTTTAAAGTGAATTCCATAGTCTTCCAATGTATTTTTCATCCAAACAACTTGTGCACAGCATGCACTCGCAGCAATGTATTCGGCTTCCGCCGTAGATAGTGCTACTGAATTTTGTTTCTTGGAAGTCCAAGAAACAAGTGCATGTCCTAAAAATTGGCATGTTCCGGATGTACTCTTTCTATCTATCCTACATCCGCCAAAATCGGCATCCGCGTAAGCCATTAAATCAAATTTTTCAGATTTTGGATACCATAAACTGCTGCAACCAAACTTGCACCAAGAACTAGGCGAACTCATGCAATGTTTCTCAAGAAAAGGTCCTCTCACACAACTGGCAAAGGTTACTTTCAGATGCGCTATTTGGTGGATGTGGAAGGAGAGATGTAACAGAATCTTTAAATGTCAACACACAAACAATGCTCAGCTATTGAAAGAGATTATTAGAGACTCAAGATCCTGTATGGAGCAAGATCTCAAAACGGAGCACTTTACCCAAAGAGAAAAATATATTTTTATCAATTTTAATTTTGCTATTAGCTAAAGATCTTGGGAATGATGCCAAATTTTGATATATCTGGATAAACATTTTCTATTTTGATTATAATTAGGAGTTATAGTCTACAACATGTGTAGTCATAACTATCGCATTCGCACTCTATGAGTTACATGGCTTTGTCTATGACTTGTATAGATAAAGCTATTTGTAGAAACTTTACACATAATCAATTTACTTTTACTTACCAAAAAAAAAATAAACCTAAATTTGGAGTTCCTTTAAGATACCTAAATATTCTTTTAACACTTTTAAGATGAGATAGTTTAGGATTTGATTGAAACCTAGCACAAAGTCCTACACTAAACATGATATCTGGTCTAGTAGCGGTAAGGTAGAGTAGACTACCTATCATTCCCCTATATGTTTTTTGATCGAAGTTTTCACTATTTTCATCCATATCTAACTTAGTCGAAGTACTCATAGGGGTGTTTATTGCTTTTGAATTATCCATGTTAAATCGTTTTAACAATTCTAATATATATTTAGATTGGCTAAGAAATATACCATCCTTAAGTTGTTTGATTTGTAATCCTAAAAAGAAAGTTAATTCCCCCATTAAACTCATTTCAAATTCAAGACTCATAGATTTGGCAAATGATTCACATAGTGATTCATCCGAAGAGCCAAAAATAATATCGTCAACATAAATTTGTACAATAAGAAAATTATTTTTAAAATGTTTAATAAACAATGTAGTATCAACCTTGCCTTTGGTAAAATTATTTAAAATAAGAAAGGAACTAAGCCTTTCATACCAAGCTCTAGGAGCTTGTTTCAAGCCATAGAGAGCCTTAGTCAATTTGAATACATGATTAGGAAGAAGAGAATTTTCAAATCCGGGAGGTTGTTCGACATATACTTCTTCGGAAATAAAACCATTCAAGAAGGCACTTTTGACATCCATTTGAAATAGTTTAAAATTATAACTACTAGCATAGGCAAAGGAGCATCCTTATGGCTTCTAATCGAGCCAATGGGCGAAGGTTTCTTAAGAATCGATACCTTCTTCTTGGTTGAAACCTTTGGCCACTAATCTAGCCTTGTTTCTAACCACGATACCATTTTCGTCTTGCTTGTTTCTAAAGACCCACTTAGTACTAATGACTAAATGGTCACTAGGTCTAGGAACAAGCTCCCACACCTTGTTTCTCTCAAATTGATTCAGTTACTCTTGCATTGCAATAATCCAAAAATCATCTTTTATGGCCTCGTCAATGCACTTAGGTTCAATTTGAGAGAGGAAGGCGGCATTAGCACAAAAATTCTTGAAAGAGGAACGAGTTTGAACCCCTTTAGATGTATCTCCTATAATTAGCTCCTTTGGATGAGCATCTATATACATCCATTCCTTAGGTAAGGAAATTTCGGAAGAAGGTGCATCCAAGTTGCTATTTTGAGGAGGGGGTTCATTTAAATTCAAATTATCAAAACCAAGATCATCATCAAAATCATTTTTCTTAAAATTTGAGACTTCATTAAAAACTACATGAATAGACTTTTTAATTACTAAGGTTCTTTTATTAAAAACCCGAAAAGCTTTCGAAACCAAAGAGTAACCAAGAAAGATGCCTTCATCGGATTTTGCATCAAATTTTCCTAAGGTTTCATTTAAAATAAAGCATTTACAACCGAAAACTTTAAAATAGGAAATATTTGGTTTTTTGTTATTCCATAATTCATAGGGAGTTTTTGATAAGGAAGGTCTTATTAGGACTCTATTCATGATGTAACAAGCCATATTTACGGCTTCGGCCCAAAAATACTTAGGTAAACTATGTTCATTTAACATAGTTCTTGCCATTTCTTGTAGGTTTCTATTTTTTCTTTCAACTACTCCATTTTGTTGGGGATTTCTCAGAGTGGAGAAGTTATGATTGTGTCCATTAACTTCACAAAAATTTTGAAAGTCATGGTTTTGAAATTCGCCACCATGATCACTCCGAATTGATGAAATCATGAACCCTTTTTCGTTTTGAGTGAGTTTACAAAATTTAGAGAAACACTTGAAACAATCACTTTTGTGAGCTAAGAAATAGGTCCAAGTGTATCTAGAGTAGTCATCCACAATCACAAAAGCATATTTGCTTCCACCTAGACTTGTTGTATCAATTGGTCCAAATAAGTCCAAATGGATCAATTGTAACGGTCTAGTGGTGCTAATTTGATTTTTTTGGTTTGAAGCTTGTTTTTATTTGTTTCCCTAGTTGACATGCATCGCATACCTTATCTTTAATAAACTTTATATTCGGAAATCCCTCGTACTAATTCTTGAGATGAGATTTTAGATATTGTTTTCATCATGCTCGCATGGCCTAATCTCCTATGCCAAAGCCAAGCATCATCATTTATAGGAGAAACACATTTCATTACTTAGTTCATCAAGATTGATGGTATAGACATTATTTTTGTTTTAAAGCAATCATAGTCATGTTATGATTTGGTTTTTTCAATAATGCATATATTTGATTCAAATCTAACGATATAACCTTTATCGCATAATTGACTAATGCTCAATAGATTATGTTTTAATTCATCAACTAGTAACACATCATCAATGGAAAAACTTGATTTGTTACCTATGGTTCCCTTGCCAATGATTTTTTTTTTTGTTGTTGTCTCCGAAGGTGACATAGCCTTCGATCCATGCTAGTGAGCTTGGTGAATTGGGATGGATCTCGGTCATATGCCTTGAGCATCCACTATCAAGATACCATCTCTTGCTCCTAGCATGTGATGGTGTATGTTTCTACAAGAAGGAATTATTTTTAGGTACCCATTTACTTTTGGGTGCCTCAAAAACTAATCTAACTTGTTTATCATGTTGCATAGACTTGATCATGGTTCCTTTAAGAACCCAAATCAATTTGTTCGGACTAATTTTCTTGAATGGACATTGGTAAGTTATATGTCCATATTTGCAACAAAAGTTGCAATTGCTTTGATGTTGAACATGTAAGATAGGACCTTTAACGAAGGTGGTTGGATTTTGGTGAGTACTTCTCACAAATCCGATTCCACTCCTTTTAGGAACGTGACCCTTATTTGTAAGGATCATGTTTAAGGACTTGCTACCTACCTCGAATTTCTTCAAGGTGTCCTTAAGTACTAAGTTCTCATTTTGGAGAGTTTCTAAATCATGGCATTTAACACCTGGAGCTAGACAATCATGATATTCAGTTTTTAATTTATCAAAAGCACACGTAAGACTATCATGCTCCTTTCTTAGCAATTTGTATTTTCTACTAATTGTCTTACATTCATCAAATAACTCATGGAAGGCATTTAATAAATCATGATAAGGTAAATCTGCATTAATTAAATCCGTTACCTCTTCTTCGAAGGCCATTAGGGCTTAGTGAGCAACTTGTTCGGTGTTGGACTCCTCTTCTTCTGGGATGTGCTTGAGTCATCCCATGTTGCCTTGAGCCTTCTTCTTTGGTGTTCTCCTTTTGGCTTGAGAGCAATCGTTTTTGTAGTGTCCTTTTTTTTTGCATTCATAGCAAATCACTTGGTCCTTCTTTTGTTCAAATTTATTTTTTTGTATTATTTTTTAAATTTGTTCTTCCTTAAATATTTTTTGAATTTTTGAGTCAAAAGTGCAATG
Source organism: Musa schizocarpa (assembly GCA_900464855.2). NCBI lineage: Eukaryota > Viridiplantae > Streptophyta > Magnoliopsida > Zingiberales > Musaceae > Musa > Musa schizocarpa. The sequence continues at coordinate 4,819,988 of UBIG03000001.1, forward strand.
TCATTGTCACTGTCCTCATCACTTGATGTTCCTTTCAAGTGGTCTTCTTGTGATTTGAGTGCCATATCCTTCCTGTTCTTTGGAAGGGGGTTCTCGAGCTCGTCATGAGCTTGACATGTCATTTCGTAGGTCATTAGAGACCCAATGAGTTATTCAAGAGGAAATGTTTTAAGGTCTTTGGCCTCCTGAATGGCCATAACTTTTGGATCCCAACTTTTAGGGAGGGATCTTAAGATTTTAGTTACTAGTTCAAAGTTAGTAAAATCTTTACCAAGAGCTTTGAGTCCATTGATGACATCAAGACTTAGGGTGTACATGTCTCAGATGGACTCACTTGGTTTCATTCGAAAAGTTCGTAAGAATGCACAAGAATGTTGATTTTGGACTCTTTTCACTCGGCTAGTGCCTTTCATTGAGTGACCTCAAGAGTTCTCCAAATATCAAAAGTCAATCACAGATTGAAACACGATTAAATTCATTTTTTTGTCTAGTGCACAAAACAAGGCATTCATAGCCTTTGCATTTAAAGTAAAAACCTTCTTCTCCAATTCATTCCATTCGCTCATCGGAAGAGAAGATTTTTGAAATCCGTTTTCAACAATAGTCCAAAGCTCGAAATCCATAGAAATGAGGAAGATCCTCATCCGAGTCTTCCAATACGTGTAATCCGACCCATTAAACATAGGTGGACGAGTGATAGAATGGCCCTCTTGCATGCCGGAGTAAGCCATCTCTCTTGGGTATTAAACCAAATATGAGAGATAACCTTGCTCTGATACCAATTGTTAGGATCGGAGCAGCACTAAGAGGGGGGGGGTGAATTAGTGCAGCGGATAAAAACTTCGGTTTTCAAAAAAATCTTTCGTATGAAGAGAGCGGAACTTGACAAGTTTAATCTTGAAAGCGTATTCTTAAATATGCGCAGCAAAAGTAATAAGGAACTAGAGCATATAAGAAGATTTGCAATAATATAAATAACAATAATGAAACGCAAACCACAGATCACACCGATTTTAGAGTGGTTCGGTCAAATGACCTACTCCACTTGCGAGGCCCCTCTTCGATGAGGCTCCCACCTTCCACTAGCAAGATTCTTGAAATGGAAGGCTAAATACCCCTCTTACAACTCTTTACAAGCGGTTCACTCTCTTACAGATTTTTGAGAAGAGATGAGGTGAACACTAGCAAATTGAAAAGAAAGCAAGCTAACACTTTTCTAAGATCTTTCTCTCAAACTCTTGCTGCTCAAAAGGTTGTCTTCTCAGCTGAGATTTAAGAGGTATTTATAGGTCTCAAGAGGATTCAAATTTGGGCTCCAAAATTTGGGCTCCAAAATTCAAATCCTCTTTGGGTTCCCGATGCTGGTGGTGCCACCGCCCAACCAAGCGGTGCCACCGCCCAGCCAAGCGGTGCCACCGCCTAGCGTTCGGGTGCTAGGCGGTGCCACCGCCCAGCCCAGGAGGTGTCACCGCCCAGCCAGGCGGTGCCACCGCCTGGCTCTCCGGTTCACTTGGTTTGGCTTTCTTTTAGCCCAAACCAAATCTGACTTTGGCCCCAGTTGGCCCCTAACCAGGATAAAGGATTATCTTCTTAATCCTAATCCTAATTACAAGTGAACTACATAACAAAACACATCCTAAGCAATTTAATAACCGTGAACGTCAAGTCTTGTTCCGGCGAGCTTTCCGACGAACTTCCTTCGACGGGGTCCAAGCATGCTCCCGAACTTGTGATGACTTTAATGAGTAGCTGAGACTTCTTGGTGATCTCTGCGAACCTCCGACGATCTCTTCGGCAAACTTCCAACAGGTTCCCGATTTCTTCTCGGTTGGTTCCGGCAGCATCTCCGACGATTCTTCGGACTCTTAAACGTTCATCGAACTTGACTCCGGTATACTTGCTTTGTGTTTTCTGTTTATCGTAGCTAATCCTGCACACTTAACTCAATAATATGGATTAGATCAAATAACCTATCAATTGATTTTATCATCAAAATCCGAGATTCAACAATCTCCCCCTTTTTGATTATGACAATCAATTGATGACGGAGTTAAACATAACTCCCCCTATCTATATGCCATATTATGAGAAGATAAAAAACACTTGAATTCCATCCCATTGGATTCAAGCATAACCCGATAAGTTCTAATCGTAGAGCTTATCGTGATCCTCATTAAACAATAGTGAGTACAAAACTTCTATGAAAATTATAAGTTAAATGAGAAAGGACGAATTTTACTACGACAGAAGATAAAGATTTTCAATATAAATTTTATGATTTAGATGTAAGGCATGCTTTCAATATAATCAATCAATCTTGTGATATTTTCAAGGATTTTGCAAGGCATATAAGTCATTCATATCAATCACTTTTCTTAAAGATTTTGCAATTCATATTTTGTCATGCTATTAAGAATGATATAAGTAATCACTTTTCTCCCCCTTTGTCATCAACAAAAAGGGAAATGAGACTTGAAGCACATATTTTGTCATACAACGATTTTATCATTGAAAATTGAGTATGCAAAAATATTTACGCAGAGTACATTTTAGAGGAAAATTCAGCATGCATTCATATTATCTAATCTATTCTTTCTATAAATAATAGAAATTACAGATGTACAAGAGAGAGATTGGGATAAAAAGAAAATTCAAGTAGTAATTTCACAAAATCAAGATCATAATTCGAATACAAACTCATTCAAATAGTTAAATTCATTAAAATCTCAACATTACTTTTCAATCATCATATAAGGCATTTAAAGAATTTTGAAACATAGGAGAATGATTAATTTAAGCATACAATGTTTCAAGTCATGAATGCCAATACTTTCATATTTGTAAGTATCAATTCATGAATGCCAAAAGATATTATTTGTGATTCCAATTTTGCAAGATCAAGATTATGATTTAGATCAAACTTATTTAAATCAAGATTGTGATTCCAAGCACGCTTGACTTCAGAGTTCTGATGGGATCCGGTGCTTTAGTGCTGGTATGATCGCACTCGTTTTGTGTGCGTCGTCCCTCGCCTTTGTGCACATCACGGAGGGCGTATCGACGACCGGGGACACTCGCGCATCCCGAAACCCTCGAACGATCTCGGAATCGCCATTCTCGGATCTCTCCGATGCCCACGAGGCCGACCGCGCACTGGACATGACAAGCGTGCGCCGAAACCCTATGAACTTTCTCGAACGGACTCGGAATCGCTATTGCGACCCCATTCCGGAAAGCTCTCTCGGAGCCCCACGAGACTGACTTCGTAGCGGTCACGGCAAATTTCGAGGCCCAAAACCATCGCCTCGGATGTCGACGGGAGAGGTTTTGGTCACTCGGGGCACAAAAAGGAGTGCAACACGAGGACTTCCCAGGGGGTCACCCATCCTAGTACTACTCTCGCCCAAGCATGCTTAACTTCGGAGTTCTGATGGGATCCGGTGCTTTAGTGCTGGTATGATCGCACTCGTTTTGTGTGCGTCGTCACACGCCTTTGTGCACGTCACGGAGGGCGTATCGACGACCGGGGACCCTCGCACGTCCCGAAACCATCGAACGATCTCGGAATCACCATTCTCGGATCTCTCCGATGCCCACGAGGCCGACCGCGCACCGGACACGACAAGCGTGCGCCGAAACCCTCTGAACTTTCTCGAACGGACTCGGAATCGCTATTGCGACCCCATTCCGGAAAGCTCTCTTAGAGACCCACGAGACTGACTTCGTAGCGGTCACGGCAAATTTCGAGGCCCATAACCATCGACTCGGATGTCGACGGGAGAGGTTTTGTTCGCTCAAGGCACAAAAAGGAGTGCAACACGAGGACTTCCCAGGGGGTCACCCATCCTAGTAATACTCTCGCCCAAGCACGCTTAACTTCAGAGTTCTGATGGGATCCGGTGCTTTAGTGCTGGTATGATCGCACTCGTTTTGTGTGCGTCGTCCCTCGCCTTTGTGCACGTCACGGAGGGCGTATCGACGATAGGGGACCCTCGCTGGCGTCCGAAACCATCGAACGATCTCGAATCGCCATTCTCGGATCTCTCCGATGCCCACGAGGCCGACCGCAAGACCGGACACGACAAGCGTCTTGCCAAAACCTCTGAACTTTCTCGATCGACTCGAATCGCTATTATGACCACATTCCAGAAAGTCTCTGGAGCCCACGACCGACTGCGAGCGGTCATGGCAAATTTCGAAGCCCAAAACCGCCGCCTCGGAGGTCGACGGAGAGGTTTTGGTCTTCGGGGCACAAAAAAGGAGTGCAACACGAGGACTTCCCAGGGGGTCACCCATCCTAGTACTACTCTCGCCCAAGCACGCTTAACTTCGGAGTTCCGATAGGATCCGGTGCTTTTAGTGCTAGTATGATCGCGACTCGTTTTGTGTGCGTCGCCCCTCGCCTTTGGTGCACGCCACGGAGGGCATATCGACGACCGGGGACCCTCGCGCGCCCCGAAACACTCGAACGATCTCGGAATCGCCATTCTCGGATCTCTCCGATGCCCACGAGGCAGACCGGGCACCGGACACGACAAGCGTGCGCCGAAACCCTCTAAACTTTCTCGATCGGAATCGGAATCGCTATTGCGACCCCATTCCGGAAAGCTCTCTCGGAGCCCACGAGACTGACTGCGTAGCTGTCACGGCAAATTTCGAGGCCCAAAACCATCGCCTCGGAGGTCGACGGGGGAGGTTTTCGTCGCTCGGGGCACAAAAAGGAGTGCAACACGAAGACTTCCCAAGGGGTCACCCATGTAACACCCCTCATTTCCGAATTTTCGTATAAGTTTCTGATGATAATGTAAGCATTTATTTTAAATTGACAAAAGAAATAGAGTATGATTCAGAGGTAACTTATTTATAAGATTTGGGAGATCTGTTGAAAAAAAAAAAAAAAAAAAGAATTTGAGGACCTATATGTAAACCCTGAGGACCTAATCGTAAATATGTTAAATACAAGGACTAAACTGTAAAATATACAAAAATACAAACTCCACCGTTTAAGCCTCTCTGCCTTCGTTCTTAAGGAAGCAGAGAAGGCAGCTGCGTGGATGATATGGGAAAGAAAGGAAGAAAGAAGAAGAAGAAGAAGAAGAAGAAGAAGAAGAGGAAGAAGAAATTGGGGCTTTAAGTTTTCTTGCTCAATCTTCTCAATTGGGGGACAAAAATTCTCAAAGGCAAGTGTTCTAACCCCATCCTAGAGAATTTTTAGTCTCTGTTTTTATGTTGAATCAAAATAAATTGAAGGATTTCTATTTAGAAACTGATATGTCTCTCTTTGGACATAGAACCATGGATTTTGAAGTCTTTTTTCGGTAAACTGACCCCTATACACTGTTTCAGCTATAAGTTTTAGTACAAAATGTGAATTCGGGCAGGAACTATTTTGTTTGAAAATTAGACTCTTATATCTTCCTGTTGACACTGATTTTGTAGATTTTGGACACCGAATACTTACCCAAACATCTGATTCAATTGAGCCTATAGACACTGTAAAACAGGGTTCATGATTTCTGACCTGTCGATACTAAAATGCCTATAACTCCCTGTTGAAAATTTTGAATTGTACCAAACTGATTTTATTTGAAACTAGACTTGAAAATCTTTCTTTTGACTTCTAGTTTGAAAATTTTGGATTTCAATTGCCTACCCTATTGTCTGTTGAATCCGACCCTATAAATTCTGCAAACCAGTGATTGTGTTTTTGACCTTGTGTTACCAAATCAAAGGTAACTCCGCGTTGGGAACCCTGTTTCGTATGAAATTTGTTCCATCAGAATATAAATTGATATATGGTTCGACCATAGTTTTCTTATGGGTATTGGAGCACAATTGATATTCTGAAGTATTTGTTTGATGTGCCACTGGAATTCTGTCCGAAATCGAGCTTTGGTCAATTTCGCGTATTCTGCTCCGTTCCTTTGGATATTTGAATTCGTCTAACCTTCTTATTGGATTTGAGCTAAATATGATTGCTTGGAATCCCTGTACACTCTTGTTTTTATTTCATTCCAAATCTGAATACATTTGTGAGAGATTTGTTCTTTTGTTTCGTATTGTCTCGAAAAAAAGGCACATGCACGTTTATTGTTCGCGTGTGCTTCCGATATATGCTACTTATTGTTAAAACTGCCCTCTTGTACTCTGGTGTGTGGGATTGTCGGACCTTTGCCGAAATGGTAAAGGGTATGCGCTTAATACCCCTTCTGTGGGGGTCCCGCTCCGTGGGATGCGCTTTATTACCCGCTTCTGTGGGGTCCCGCTCCGTGGGATATTCGGACCTTTGCCAGAAATGGTAAAGGGTATGTGCTTAGAGCCTGCGATGCTCTGCCGGCCCCTCCGACTTCACCTAGACGTGGGTGGAGGATCTCCCGTGACGGGGAGACTTTTGTCAGTGGTCATTCAGAAATGGATGAATCACATTTCGACCGAGATCCCACCACACCTTCTATATGTTTGATATGACATCCGAGTTTTGGTGAGTTGTTTCTGTTCATGCTCGGATAAGAATGATATGATTGCAACGTCAAGGACGACGCCCTGAGCTTCAGTACGATATTTGTTTTGATATGCTCGATATGCTTCATTCAATCGATGATTTTGCTTCAAATGTTCCATATGCCGTTGATATGCTTCTAACATTTTATATGCCATTGATAAGCTCCGATATGTTTCCTTTGTTACTGATATGCTCCAATTACTCTATGCCCCAATCTGTTAGGAACCAAATATGTAAGATTGAAAGGACAATTGTGTCTGCTCTTAATGATATTATGTCTACGAAATTATATATTCTGCCTTGTATTTTGGAATTGTATCTCTTTGGAAGTTGTACTATTTTGATATGGATATGTTAGTCACTTGCTGAGCTCTTTATGCTCACCCCGTTTGTTGATAAATTTTTCAGGATAGCATATTGCTTGCTTAAATGTTAAGATTGGGCTGAGGCGGTGGAAAGTTTAGAAGATTTTGGGCAGATCTTTGTTAGCATATGTGTATTTGTTGTATAAGATACTCTGCATCTTATGAAATGTGACGATGAATCTAAACCTGTGGATTTTGTGTAAGATAAAGGATCCCTCATGTATAGGATTTTGGTATGTTAAGTTATATTCGTGTAATGATATGATCTTATGATAATCGTTGGTTTGGTGACTGCATAGACTTCCCCATTCGTGAATTTATGTTGTGGTTATTATTTTGATGAGTTGAGTTCGATTGTGTGAATTATCGAGTGATGTGGTATGTTTATGAAATGCATGTGGTTATGAATTTGTAGATTATAGAGGTGAAATTTTGATCTGAATGTTTTCTTAGTGACCTCAAATGTGTGCTTGGATCCTGGGTTAGTTATGATGAAAATTTTAAATATTGTCGATATTTTTGAGGGGCGTGACTGAGGTGGTATCAGAGCATTGTTTGAGGATCACTGAATTATTTGATATGTTGACGTGCAAAATATATTGAGGTCCAGTGATAATGATTGGTGGAAATTTTCTTTTTGATGCATTTTAGGAATCTAGGAGGATGAGGACATATGGTCCTCCTATTTCATTTGTTTCGATTAATTAAGGGGATGAAAAGGGTTGATCGAGGATACAAAAATCGAGTAGCCTTGATGAAAACATGGTGAACCAAATTTCATTGGTGGTAGAAAAACGGATGATGCAAACAGAGAAGATATTTGATGTACAAAATTGTTCTAATGATCGAAAGAATTCTTTTGCCACCTTATATTGGAAGTAGAGGCTGATCATTAATGGCAACAAAGAAAATTATTTTTGGAGATCAGTGTTACGAATGATAAGGACAAGTTTAGTGCCACATCTGCATGGAATCAAATTAGGCAAAGAAATAACAAGTGGGTCCCAAGCAGTTGGACATGGGATCGACCGGGATCACAAAGACATTCCTTATGTACATGGCAGGCCCTTCTCAATAAACTACCTACAATAGACAATATGAAAAGAAGAGGTATCTATCATGTTAACCGATGCTCCCTTTGTATGCAACAAGAAGAAACTGTTGACCACCTTTATTTTGCTTGTGATTATACAAAATGGATATGGAAGGAGATTCTCCAGTGATTTGAACTCAATAGACTGCCGCAACCAAACTTGCACCAAGAACTAGGCGAACTCATGCAATGTTTCTCAAGAAAAGGTCCTCTCACACAACTGGCAAAGGTTACTTTCAGATGCGCTATTTGGTGGATGTGGAAGGAGAGATGTAACAGAATCTTTAAATGTCAACACACAAACAATGCTCAGCTATTGAAAGAGATTATTAGAGACTCAAGATCCTGTATGGAGCAAGATCTCAAAACGGAGCACTTTACCCAAAGAGAAAAATATATTTTTATCAATTTTAATTTTGCTATTAGCTAAAGATCTTAGGAATGATGCCAAATTTTGATATATCTGGATAAACATTTTCTATTTTGATTATAATTAGGAGTTATAGTCTACAACATGTGTAGTCATAACTATTGCATTCGCACTCTATGAGTTACATGGCTTTGTCTATGACTTGTATAGATAAAGCTATTTGTAGAAACTTTACACATAATCAATTTACTTTTACTTACCAAAAAAAGTTTACCAATAAAAATATGATTGGAAATGAATCAGAAAGTAATAACAAGAGTGTCAAGACATTTGGATTTGAAAAGGAAAGTCCACCGCAAAAGACTCAATCATATGTGAATTGCAAGTTAAGTTATGAAACATGTTTGTGTTTTCGGGTGACTGGAGCCTATTTTGCTTATGGAAAGTTAGATCATCAAGTAAGAGATTGCCCATTGAACAGGAAAAAAGAGTCATTGCCTCCTAGACCCTCAACCTATGCTAGAGTGTACGCTATCACTGAACAAGATTCTAAAGCTTCTAAATCAGTGGTGGAAGGTATTCTTCATGTTTCTAAAAGAAATGCAAAAGTTTTGTTTGATCCCGGCTCCAACTTATCGTTTGTTTCACAATACTTTGCTTGTCACTTGGATATTCTACCTAAACCCCTGGGTTATATGTTATATGTAACAACTGCTGTTGGAGATTCATTGGCAACAAACTTGGTCTACCCATCTTGTTTGATCTCTATTGGAGACCACGAACTCCTTGCTGATTTGATTCTCCTAGAAATCCAGGGCTTTGATATTATACTTGGCACAGATTGGTTATCTTCTCATCACGCTAGTATTGATTGTTACAAAAAAATAATTACTTTCTGCATACCAGATCAGCCTATATTTTTCTTTGAGGGCATTAGGCATGATTTGCCTCATTGCTTGATATCAACACTTCAAGTTTACCGTCTTATGCAGAAAGATTGTTTTTGTTATATGGTGTGTGTAAAGGAGCATTCAAATCAGGAAACCCATCTAGATGAAATTGTAGTGGTCAAAAAATTCCCTGATGTATTCCCAGATGACTTGCCTAGTTTACCTGTAGATAGAGAGGGTGAATTTGCTATTGATCTGGTCTCCAGTACAACCCCAATATCTAAGCCTCCCTACAGAATGGCACCACTTGAGCTAGAGGAATTAAAGAAGCAAATACAAGAATTATTAGATAAGGGTTTCATACGACCCAGTGTATCCCCATGGGGTGCTCCGGTACTATTAGTGAAGAAGAAGGATGGAACATTTAGGCTTTGTATTGATTATAGACAGTTGAATCAGGTGACCATCAAAAATAAGTATCCCATACCTAGAATTGATGATTTGTTTGATCAATTGCAAGGTGCATAAGTATTCTCTAAGATTGACCTGAGGTCAGGTTACTATCAGTTGAAGATCAAGGAGGAGGATATTTCAAAAACAGCTTTCAGAACTCGATATGGTCATTATGAATTCTTGGTGATGCCTTTCGGTTTGACAAATGCCCCTGCAGCTTTTATGGAACTAATGAATAGGATATTTCAACCGCTCTTGGATATCTGTGTAATTGTATTTATTGATGACATATTGGTGTATTCAAAGAGTAATCAGAAGCATGAGGAACACTTGAGAGATGTGTTCTCCATACTAAGAGAAAAGAAGTTGTATGCGAAGTTCAGCAAATGTGAATTTTGGTTGAATGAAGTTGCTTTCTTAGGCCATGTGATTTCAGGGAAGGGTATATCTGTTGATCCAAGGAAAATAGAAGCTGTAGTTGAATGGGAAGTACCAACAAATGTAACAGAAGTTCGAAGCTTTTTGGGCATGGCAGGTTATTACAGGAGATTTGTGGAGGGATTTTCTCGAATCACTCAACCTCTCACCAACCTCACTAAAAATGATATAAAATTTGTATGGGGTGATGATTGTGAGCAAAGTTTTCAAGAGTTAAAAAGAAGATTGACTAGTGCCCCTATTCTCACTATTCCAAGTGGTAGTGAGGGATTTATAGTTTATACTGATGCTTCAAGAAAAGGCCTAGGATGTGTTTTGATGAAGGAAGGGAGAGTAATTGCTTATGCTTCTAGGCAACTTAAAGGTTATGAATTAAATTATCCGACTCATGATTTGGAATTAGCAGTAATTATTTTTGCTCTAAAGATTTGGAGACATTATTTGTATGGTTGACAGTTTGAAATCTTCACTGATCACAAGAGTTTAAAATACATTTTCACTCAGAAAGAGTTAAACATGAGGCAGCGAAGATGGATAGAACTTCTGAAGGATTATGATTGTGCCATCCGTTATCACCCGGGCAAAGCCAATGTTGTAGTTGATGCACTTAGTAGGAAATCTACAAGTTTTATGGCTAGTCTGGTTGTGAAGCAATGGAAGTTATTAGAAGAAAATTTTGATTTGAAAGCTTTGAGGAAAGAGCAAGACTCGATGATATTGAAGGCCTCCATTCAAGTGCATTCCGATCTTATTCAACAAATTAAGGAAGGACAATTACGAGATCCTCATTTAATCTACTTGAGGAGTGAAGTAGAAAAGGAATCGAAGCCACAATTTCAAGTTTCAAAGGATGGCCTATTGAGATTTGGGGAGAGGGTATGTGTACCAAATGAACCAGATATCAAGAATCAAATCCTAAAGGAAAGTCATACTTCAAAGTACACCATACATCCTGGGAGCACTAAGATGTATAGAGATCTTCAAAGTCATTATTGGTGGGAAGGCATGAAGAAGGAAATTGTAATGTATGTTTCAAAATGTTTGACTTGTCAGCAAATCAAAGTAGAACACCAAAGACTTGGAGGGTTGTTACAACCTTTAGATATTCCTGAATGGAAATGGGAATGCATTACTATGGATTTTGTTTCAGGACTACCCAGAACCTCTAAAAAGCATGATGCTATTTGGGTTATCATTGATAGGTTAACAAAATCTGCACATTTCCTACCGATTAATATGACTTATTAAACTTGTTAGATTTGCAGATTTATATGGTGAAATAGTAAGACTTCATGGTATTCCAAAGGAGATCATCTCGATAGAGACTCAGATTTCTCTCTAGATTCTCGAGAAGATTACAGGAATCTATGGGCACTAAAGTTAAGTTTAGTATCTGATATCATCCCTGATCGATGGTCGGTCGGAAAGAACAAATCAAACACTTGAGGATTTGCTTAGAGCCTATGTTATGGATTGGAAAGGTGAATGGGATAAGGATATTTCACTTGTTGATTTCACTTATAATAATAGTTATCATTCAAGTATTGGATGGCTCCTTATGAAGCTTTATATGGGCGAAAGTGCATAACACCTATATGTTGGGAAGAAGTTGGTGATGAAAAGTTGTTAGCACCGGACAAAGGTACAAGAAACTTCCGAGAAAATTCAAGTTATAAGGAAAAGGTTAAAAACTGCTCAGAGTCGTCAAAAGAGTTATGCCGACAATAGAAGACGAGATATTGAGTTTGAAATCGGAGATTTTGTATTCTTGAAAGTTTCCCCTTCCAAAGGAATTATTAGGTTTGGGAAGAAAGGAAAGTTAAGCCCTAGATTTATTGGACCTTTTGAGGTTCTTGAGAGGGTTGGTTTCTGTAAACTACAGGGATTGCCTTGCCACCAAGCATTGAGTCATGTCCATGATATATTTCATGTCTCGATGATTAGGAAGTATATATATGACCCTTCTCACATCATTAAGTATGAGCTGGTGGAGATTGATAAAGATTTATCTTATGTGGAAGAGCCTATTCAGATCGTTGATAAGAAAGAAAAAAGTCCTAAGGAATCGGGTCATCTCTTTGGTTCAAGTAATTTGGAGACATCATTCTGAGAGGAAACAACTTAGGAGCTAGAGGAGGAAATGAAAAAGGTGTACCCCTGTCTTTTCATCGATAGAGGTACGATAAATTTAGAGGACTAAATTTTTCTTTTAAGGGGGGTAGAGTGTAACACCCCTCATTTCCGAATTTTCGTATAAGTTTCTGATGATAATGTAAGCATTTATTTTAAATTGACAAAAGAAATAGAGTATGAATCAGAGGTAACTTATTTATAAGATTTGGGAGATCTGTTGAAAAAAAAAAAAAAAAAAAAGAATTTGAGGACCTATATGTAAACCCTGAGGACCTAATCGTAAATATGTTAAATACAAGGACTAAACTGTAAAATATACAAAAATACAAACTCCACCGTTTAAGCCTCTCTGCCTTCGTTCTTAAGGAAGCAGAGAAGGCAGCTGCGTGGATGATATGGGAAAGAAAGGAAGAAAGAAGAAGAAGAAGAAGAAGAAGAAGAAGAAGAAGAAGAAGAAGAAGAGGAAGAAGAAATTGGGGCTTTAAGTTTTCTTGCTCAATCTTCTCAATTGGGGGTCAAAAATTCTCAAAGGCAAGTGTTCTAACCCCATCCTAGAGAATTTTTAGTCTCTGTTTTTATGTTGAATCAAAATAAATTGAAGGATTTCTATTTAGAAACTGATATGTCTCTCTTTGGACATAGAACCATGGATTTTGAAGTCTTTTTTCGGTAAACTGACCCCTATACACTGTTTCAGCTATAAGTTTTAGTACAAAATGTGAATTCGGGCAGGAACTATTTTGTTTGAAAATTAGACTCTTATATCTTCCTGTTGACACTGATTTTGTAGATTTTGGACACCGAATACTTACCCAAACATCTGATTCAATTGAGCCTATAGACACTGTAAAACAGGGTTCAAGATTTCTGACCTGTCGATACTAAAATGCCTATAACTCCCTGTTGAAAATTTTGAATTGTACCAAACTGATTTTATTTGAAACTAGACTTGAAAATCTTTCTTTTGACTTCTAGTTTGAAAATTTTGGATTTCAATTGCCTACCCTATTGTCTGTTGAATCCGACCCTATAAATTCTGCAAACCAGTGATTGTGTTTTTGACCTTGTGTTACCAAATCAAAGGTAACTCCGCGTTGGGAACCCTGTTTCGTATAAAATTTGTTCCATCAGAATATAGATTGATATATGGTTCGACCATAGTTTTCTTATGGGTATTGGAGTACAATTGATATTCTGAAGTATTTGTTTGATGTGCCACTGGAATTCTGTCCGAAATCGAGCTTTGGTCGATTTCGCGTATTCTGCTCCGTTCCTTTGGATATTTGAGTTCGTCTAACCTTCTTATTGGATTTGAGCTAAATATGATTGCTTGGAATCCCTGTACACTCTTGTTTTTATTTCATTCCAAATCTGAATACATTTGTGAGAGATTTGTTCTTTTTTTTTCATTGTGTTGAAAAAAAAAAGGCACATGCACGTTTGTTGTTCCGCGTGTGCTTCGATATATGCTACTTATTGTTAAAACTGCCCTCTTGTACTCTGGTGTGTGGGATTGTCGGACCTTTGCCAGAAATGGTAAAGGGTATGCGCTTAATACCCGCTCTGTGGGGTCCCGCCCGTGGGATGCGCTTATTACCCGCCTGTGGGGTCCCGCTCCGTGGGATATTCGGACCTTTGCCAGAAATGGTAAAGGGTATGTGCTTAGAGCCTCTGCGATGCTCGCCGCCCCTCGACTTCACCTAGCGTGGGTGGAGGGATCTCCCGGACGTGGGAGACTTTTGTCAGTGGTCATTCAGAAATGGATGAATCACATTCTGACTGAGATCCCACCACACCTTCTATATGTTTGATATGACATCCAGAGTTATGGTGAGTTGTTTCTGTTCATGCTCTGGATAAGAATGATATGATTGCAACGTCAAGGACGACGTCTGAGCTTCTGTACGATATTTTTTTTTTGGTAAGTAAAAGTAAATTGATTATGTGTAAAGTTTCTACAAATAGCTTTATCTATACAAGTCATAGACAAAGCCATGTAACTCATAGAGTGCGAATGCGATAGTTATGACTACACATGTTGTAGACTATAACTCCTAATTATAATCAAAATAGAAAATATTTATCCAGATATATCAAAATTTGGCATCATTCCCAAGATCTTTAGCTAATAGCAAAATTAAAATTATAAAAATATATTTTTCTCTTTGGGTAAAGTGCTCCGTTTTGAGATCTTGCTCCATACAGGATCTTGAGTCTCTAATAATCTCTTTCAATAGCTGAGCATTGTTTGTGTGTTGACATTTAAAGATTCTGTTACATCTCTCCTTCCACATCCACCAAATAGCGCATCTGAAAGTAACCTTTGCCGGTTGTGTGAGAGGACCTTTTCTTGAGAAACATTGCATGAGTTAAGCCTAGTTCTTGGTGCAAGTTTGGTTCTTGTGAGTCTATTGAGTTCAAATCATTTGGAGAATCTCCTTCCATATCCATTTTGTATAATCACAAGCAAAATAAAGGTGGTCAACAGTTTCTTCTTGTTGCATACAAAGGGAGCATCGGGTTAACATGATAGATACCTCTTCTTTTCATATTGTCTATTGTAGGTAGTTTATTGAGAAGGGCCTGCCATGTACATAAGGAATGTCTTTGTGATCCCGGTCGATCCCATGTCCAACTGCTTGGGACCCACTTGTTATTTCTTTGCCTAATTTGATTCCATGCAGATGTGGCACTAAATTTGCCATTGTCATGAGGCCAAATAAGTTTATCCAAGAGTTGTTCGTGATTGGAATAGCTATAATAGTCGGCCAAAGTGATAACATTTCGGGGGAAATAGGATTAGGGAGACAGTGAACCGATTAGCAATGAACTCGAAACCTTCCAATCTTTGGGAGCCCCGAGATCTTTTCAGTATTCTGTCACCATATAATTGAAATATACTCTTTCCATTCACCCAAGGATCGTACCACATATTAGTACTAGTTCGGAAGAGATTGCATAGGAAATGTGTTTGATTAGCCAATTCCTTGCCTTTAAAATTCCTTTCAAGTCTGCAGAGTGGTATGTTCTTGTTGAAATTTCCCAGATTGATTCTTTTGAAAGATACCTAGCAGAAACCCAAAGTGACCATAAGGAACATTTGTTTTGCAAAAGATCCCACAATTGTTGCACTGGACATGCTTGATTCCAATCTCTAGTATTTCTCAAGTTTAGCCCCCTTCATCTTTCGGTTTACAAATGCTATCCCAATTTACCATATGCATTGCCTTATTATTTGTGC
Source organism: Musa schizocarpa (assembly GCA_900464855.2). Lineage (NCBI taxonomy): Eukaryota > Viridiplantae > Streptophyta > Magnoliopsida > Zingiberales > Musaceae > Musa > Musa schizocarpa. The sequence goes on from UBIG03000001.1 coordinate 4,835,473, forward strand.
CATTCAGGGAAGAAGTTCATTAATAACCGTTCAATATCTTGGAGAAGTCCAGCAGGTAGAAGAAATGCATTACACCAATATATAGAGTAGGAGTGCAATAATAGAACGGATGAGTTCGAGTCGATCCGCTTTTGATAGAAACCTATTTTTCCAAGAAGAAATTCTATTCTTTTTTTTTTTGCAAGATAGGTCGACAAATGGGTTTTGTGATTGCCTGTGGATATGAGGGGAGACCCAAATAAGGAACGGCAAGCTTCCCTCACTAACCCCCCAAAGTTTGTGCAATAAAGACATTATCCTCAACGAAGGGCTCATATATACTTTACTTTTCGCATGATTTAATGAAGTCCAGAAACCATACCAAAGTCATTCATAATAGTAGCCGGGTTCTTTCTTGAAGTTGGTTCATTTTGGAGAAAGATAAGTAAGTCATCTGCAAATGTTATATGTGATATATGAACGAGACCAGCAATGGGTACCTTAATGCTGCCATTTAAGACTGCGTGTTCCAACATACAGCTAAGTCCTTCCATCGCAATAGTAAAAGATACTGGAGAGTGGATCACCTTGTCGGATGCCATTCGTGCTCCCAAAAAAAAACCAATTGGTGAGCCATTAAAGAGTATCGAAAACTTTGGAGTTTCCAAGCAAGATTGAATCAATTAACCCATTCTTTGTGGGAAGTTCATATCGAGGAGCATCTTATAGATAAACTTCCTATTAACTGAATCGAAGGCTTTCCGTAAATCAGCTTTAAAACATATTTTTGTCCCTCTTGCTTTTGAATGCAAATCTTTGACCAAGTCATTAGCAAGCAAAATGTTATGATGTATACTTCTCCCTTTGATGAAAGCAGCTTGGTTTGGGCTAATGATCTTGTGTATTACCTTTTGCATTCTATTTGCCAATACTTTGGAGATGATCTTGTAAATAAAGTTGCATAATGATATGGGTCGATAGTTCTCTAGTGAATCAGCCCCTGCATTCTTCGGAATTAAGGAAATAAAAGTGCAATTCATCTCTCTAAGAATATGACCTGAAGAGAAAAAATATGTTTTGATATGCTCTGATATGCTTCATTCACTGATGATTTTGCTTCGAAATGTTCCATATGCCGTTGATATGCTTCAGAACATTTTATATGCCATTGATAAGCTCCGATATGTTTCCTTTGTTACTGATATGCTCCAATTACTCTATGCCCCAATCTGTTAGGAACCAAATATGTAAGATTGAAAGGACAATTGTGTTTGCTCTTAATGATATTATGTCTACGAAATTATATATTCTGCCTTGTATTTTGGAATTGTATCTCTTTGGAAGTTGTACTATTTTGATATGGATATGTTAGTCACTTGCTGAGCTCTTTATGCTCACCCCGTTTGTTGATAAATTTTTCAGGATAGCATATTGCTTGCTTAAATGTTAAGATTGGGCTGAGGCGGTGGAAAGTTTAGAAGATTTTGGGCAGATCTTTGTTAGCATATGTGTATTTGTTGTATAAGATACTCTGCATCTTATGAAATGTGACGATGAATCTAAACCTGTGGATTTTGTGTAAGATAAAGGATCCCTCATGTATAGGATTTTGTTATGTTAAGTTATATTCGTGTAATGATATGATCTTATGATAATCGTTGGTTTGGTGACTGCATAGACTTCCCCATTCGTGAATTTATGTTGTGGTTATTATTTTGATGAGTTGAGTTCTGATTGTGTGAATTATCGAGTGATGTGTGGTATGTTTATGAAATGCACAGGGTTATGAATTTGTAGATTATAGAGGTGAAATTTTGATCTGAATGTTTTCTTAGTGACCTCAAATGTGTGCTTGGATCCTGGGTTAGTTATGATGAAAATTTTAAATATTGTCGATATTTTTGAGGGGCGTGACAACCCATCCTAGTACTACTCTCTCCCAAGCATGCTTAACTTTGGAGTTCTTATGAGATCCGGTTCTTTAGTGCTGGTATGATCGCAATCGTTTTGTGTGCGTTGTCCCTCGCATTTGTGCACGTCACGGACGGCATATCGACGACCGGAGATCCTCGCGCGCCCCGAAACCCTCGAACGATCTTGGAACCGCCATTCTCGGATCTCTCCGATGCCCAAGAGGCCGACCGCGCCCCGGACACGATAAGCGTGCGCTGAAACCCTCAGAACTTCTCGATCGGAATCGGAATCGCTCTTGCGACCCCATTCCGGAAAGCTCTCTCGGAGCCCCACGAGACTGACTGCGTAGCGGTCACGACAAATTTCGAGGCCCAAAACCATCGCCTCGGAGGTCGACGGGAGAGGTTTTGGTTGCTTTCGGGCAAAAAAGGAGTGCAACACGAGGACTTCCCGGGGGTCACCCATCCTAGTACTACTCTCGCCCAAGCACGCTTGACTTCGAGTTCGATGGGATCCGGTGTTTTAGTGCTGGTATGATGGCACTCGTTTTTGTGTGTCGTCCCTCGCCTTTGTGCACTTCATGGACGGCGATCGACGATCGGGGACCCCTCCTGGCGCCGAAACCCTCGAACGATCTCACAATCGCCATTCGGATCTCTCCGATGCCCACGAGGCCGACCGCGACCGGGGACGACAAGCGTGCGCTGAAACCCTCTGAACTTTTCGATCGGACTCAGAATCGCTATTGCGACCCCATTCCGGAAAGCTCTCTCGGAGCCCACGAGACCTGACTGCGCGTGGCGGTCACGGCAAAATTCGAGGCCCAAAACCATCGCCTCGGAGGTCGGCGAGGAGGTTTTGGTCGCTCGGGGCACAAAAAAAAGAGTGCAACACGAGGACTTCCCAAGGGGTCACCGATCCTAGTACTACTCTCGCCCAAGCACGCTTGACTTGGAGTTCGATGGGATCCGGTGCTTTAGTGCTGGTATGATCGCTTTTCGTTTTTGTGTCGCGTCGTCCCTCGCCTTTGTGCACGCGTCCGGAGGGCGATCGACGACCGGGGACCTCAAGCGCACCGAAACCCTCGATCGATCTCGTAATCGCCATTCTCCGATATCTCCGATGCCCACGAGGCCGAACGCGCACTGGACACGACAAGCGTGCGCCGAAACCCTCTGAACTTTCTCGAACGGACTCGGAATCGCTATTGCGACCCCATTCCGGAAAGCTCTATCGGAGCCCCACGAGACTGACTTCGTATCGGTCACAGCAAATTTCGAGGCCCAAAACCATCGCCTCGGATGTCGACGGGAGAGGTTTTTTTTTGGTAAGTAAAAGTAAATTGATTATGTGTAAAGTTTCTACAAATAGCTTTATCTATACAAGTCATAGACAAAGCCATGTAACTCATAGAGTGCGAATGCGATAGTTATGACTACACATGTTGTAGACTATAACTCCTAATTATAATCAAAATAGAAAATGTTTATCCAGATATATAAAAATTTGGCATCATTCCCAAGATCTTTAGCTAATAGCAAAATTAAAATTGATAAAAATATATTTTTCTCTTTGGGTAAAGTGCTCCGTTTTGAGATCTTGCTCCATACAGGATCTTGAGTCTCTAATAATCTCTTTCAATAGCTGAGCATTGTTTGTGTGTTGACATTTAAAGATTCTGTTACATCTCTCCTTCCACATCCACCAAATAGCGCATCTGAAAGTAACCTTTGCCAGTTGTGTGAGAGGACCTTTTCTTGAGAAACATTGCATGAGTTCGCCTAGTTCTTGGTGCAAGTTTGGTTGCGGCAGTCTATTGAGTTCAAATCGCTGGAGAATCTCCTTCCATATCCATTTTGTATAATCACAAGCAAAATAAAGGTGGTCAACAGTTTCTTCTTGTTGCATACAAAGGGAGCATCGGTTAACATGATAGATACCTCTTCTTTTCATATTGTCTATTGTAGGTAGTTTATTGAGAAGGGCCTGCCATGTACATAAGGAATGTCTTTGTGATCCCGGTCGATCCCATGTCCAACTGCTTGGGACCCACTTGTTATTTCTTTGCCTAATTTGATTCCATGCAGATGTGGCACTAAATTTGCCATTGTCATGAGGCCAAATAAGTTTATCCAAGAGTTGTTCGTGATTGGAATAGCTATAATAGTCGGCCAAAGTGATAACATTTTGGGAAATAGGATTAGGGAGACACCAGTAATGCGATTAGTAATGAACTCAGAAACCTTCCAATCTTTGGGAGCCCCGAGATCTTTTCGTATTCTGTCACCATATAATTGAAATATACTCTTCCCATTCACCCAAGGATCGTACCACATATTAGTACTAATTCCAGAAGAGATTGCATAGGAAATGTGTTTGATTAGCCAATTCCACGCGCGTCCCGAAACCATCGAACGATCTCGGAATCGCCATTTTCGGATCTCTCCGATGCCCACGAGTCCGACCGCGCACCGGACACGACAAGCGTGCTCCGAAACCCTCTGAACTTTCTCGATCGGACTCGGAATCGCTATTGCGACCCCATTCCGGAAAGCTCTCTCGGAGCCCACGAGACTGACTGCGTAGCGGTCATGGCAAATTTCGATGCCCAAAACCATCGCCTCGGAGGTCGACGGGAGAGGTTTTGGTCGCTCGGGGCACAAAAAGGAGTGCAACACGAGGACTTCCTAGGGGGTCACCCATCCTAGTACTACTCTCGCCCAAGCATGCTTAACTTCGGAGTTCTGATGGGATCCGGTGCTTTAGTGCTGGTATGATCGCACTCGTTTTGTGTGCGTTGTCCCTCGCCTTTGTGCACGTCACGCAGGGCGTATCGACGACCGGGGACCCTCGCGTGCCCCGAAACACTCGAACGATCTCGGAATCACCATTCTCGGATCTCTCCGATGCCCACGAGACCGACCGGGCACCGGACACGACAAGCGTGCGCCGAAACCCTCAGAACTTTCTCGATCGGACTCGGAATCGCTATTGCGACCCAATTCCGGAAAGCTCTCTCGGAGCCCCACGAGACTGACTGCGTAGCGGTCACGGCAAATTTTGAGGCCCAAAACCATCGCCTCGGAGGTCGACGGGAGAGGTTTTGGTCGCTCGGGGCACAAAAAGGAGTGCATCACGAGGACTTCCTAGGGGGTCACCCATCCTAGTACTACTCTCGCCCAAGCACGCTTGACTTCAGAGTTCTGATGGGATCCGGTGCTTTAGTGCTGGTATGATTACACTTGTTTTGTGTGCGTCGTCCCTCGCCTTTGTGCACGTCACGGACGGCGTATCGACGACTGGGGACCCTTGCGCGCCCCGAAACCCTCGAACGATCTCGGAATCACCATTCTCGGATCTCTCCGATGCCCACGATGCCGACCGCGCACCGGACACGACAAGCGTGCGCCGAAACCCTCAGAACTTTCTCGATCGGACTCGGAATCGCTATTGCGACCACATTCCGGAAAGCTCTCTCGGAGCCCCATGAGACTGACAGCGTAGCGGTCATGACAAATTTCGAGGCCCAAAACCATCGCCTCGGAGGTCGACGGGAGAGGTTTTTGTCGCTCAGGGCACAAAAAGGAATGCAACACGAGGACTTCCCAGGGGGTCACCCATCCTAGTACTACTCTCGCCCAAGAACACTTAACTTCGGAGTTCTGATAGGATCCGGTGCTTTAGTGTTGGTATGATCGCACTTATTTTGTTTGCGTCGTCCCTTGCCTTTGTGCACGTCACGGACGGTGTATCGACGACCGGGGACCCTCGCGCGCCCCGAAACCCTCAAATGATCTCGGTATCGCCATTCTCGGATCTCTCCGATGCCCACGAGGCCGACCGCGCACCGGACACGACAACGTGCGCCGAAACCCTCTGAAATTCTCGATCGGACTCGGAATCGCTATTGCGACCCCATTCCGGAAAGCTCTCTCGGAGCCCCACGAGACTGACTGTGTAGCGTTCATGGCAAATTTCGAGGCCCAAAACCATCGCCTCGGAGGTCGACGGGAGAGGATTTCGTTGCTCGGGGCACAAAAAGGAGTGCAACACGAGGACATCCCAGGGGGTCACCCATACTAGTACTACTCTCGCCCAAGCACACTTAACTTTGGAGTTCTGATGGGATCCGATGCTTTAGTGCTGGTATGATCGCACTAGTTTTGTGTGCGTTGTCCCTCGCCTTTGTGCACGTCACGGACGGCGTATCGACGACGGGGGACTCTCGCGCGCCCCGAAACCCAAGAACGATCTCTGAATCGCCATTCTCGGATCTCTCCGATGCCCACGAGGCCGACCGCACACCGGACACGACAAGCGTGCACGAAACCCTCAGAACTTTCTCGATCGGACTCGGAATCGCTATTGCGACCCCATCCCGGAAAGCTCTCTCGGAGCCCCACGAGACTAACTGCGTAGCGTTCACGGCAAATTTTGAGGCCCAAAACCATCGCCTCGGAGGTCGACGGGAGAGGTTTTGGTCGCTCGGGGCACAAAAAGGAGTGCATCACGAGGACTTCCTAGGGGGTCACCCATCCTAGTACTACTCTCGCCCAAGCACGCTTGACTTCAGAGTTCTGATGGGATCCGGTGCTTTAGTGCTGGTATGATCGCACTCGTTTTGTGTGCGTCGTCCCTCGCCTTTGTGCACGTCACGGACAGCGTATCGACGACCGAGGACCCTTGCGCGCCCCGAAACACTCGAACGATCTCGGAATCGCCATTATCGGATCTCTCCGATGCCCACGAGGCCGACCGGGCACCGGACACGACAAGCCTGCGCCGAAACCCTCTAAACTTTCTCGATCGGACTTGGAATCGCTATTGCGACCCCATTCCGGAAAGCTCTCTTGGAGCCCACGAGACTGACTGCGTAGCGGTCACGGCAAATTTCGAGGCCCAAAACCATTGCCTCGTAGATCGACGGGAGAGGTTTTCGTCGCTCGAGGCACAAAAAGGAGTGCAACACTAGGACTTCCCAGGGGGTCACCCTTCCTAGTACTACTCTCACCCAAGCATGCTTAACTTTGGAGTTCTGATGGGATCCGGTGCTTTAGGGCTGGTATGATCGCACTCGTTTTGTGTGCGTCGTCCCTCGCCTTTGTGCACGTCACGGACGGCGTATCGACGACCGGGGACCCTCACGCGCCCCGAAACCCTCGAACGATCTCTGAATCGCCATTCTCGGATCTCTCCGATGCCGACGAGGCCGACCGCGCACAGGACACGACAAGCATGCACGAAACCCTCAGAACTTTCTCGATCGGTTCGGAATCGCTATTGTGACCCCATTCCGGAAAGCTCTCTCGGAGCCCCACGAGACTGACTGCGTAGCGTTCACGACAAATTTCGAGGCCCAAAACCATCGCCTCGGAGGTCGACGGGAGAGGTTTTGGTCGCTCGGGGCACAAAAAGGAGTGCAACACAAGGACTTTCCAGGGGGTCACCCATCCTAGTACTACTCTCGCCCAAGCACGCTTGACTTCGGAGTTCTGATGGGATCCGGTGCTTTAGTGCTGGTATGATCGCAATCTTTTTGTGTGCGTTGTCCCTCGTCTTTATGCACGTCACGGACGGCGTGTCGACGACCGGGGACCCTCGCGCGCACCGGACACGACAAGCGTGCGCTGAAACCCTCAGAACTTTCTCGATCGGACTCGGAATCGTTATTGCGACCCCATTCTGGAAAGCTCTCTCGGAGCCCCACAAGACTGACTGTGTAGTGGTCACGACAAATTTCGAGGCCCAAAACCATCGCCTCGGAGGTCGACGGGAGAGGTTTTGGTCACTCGGGGCACAAAAAGGAGTGCAACACGAGGACTTCCCAGGGGGTCACCCATCATAGTACTACTCTCGCCCAAGCACGATTGACTTCGGAGTTCTGATGGGATCCGGTGCTTTAGTGCTGGTATGATCGCACTCAATTTGTGTGCGTCGTCCCTCGCATTTGTGCACGTCACGGACGGCGTATCGCGACCGGGGACCCTCGCGCGCCCCGAAACTCTCGAACGATCTCGGAATCTCCATTCTCGGAACTCGCCAAGTAGATCGTCGCAAAGTCCAGGAGTTTGCCGGAAGTCCGCAGAAGAATCACCGAGGGTTCATCGGATGATTGATGGATGTTCGCCGGAAACTCGCCGGAAGAAGCGATTGACGCATCGGAGCAAAGCTGCAGAAATTGTCTTAGATTTAATCGTAGTTAGCACGTTGATTAAGTTGGAAAATGGGAGGTGATCCCATTAGCTTAATCTTGGGGCAATTGGGCCGAATGTAGCTAACCATTCGGACCCTTATTGCACTAGGCGGTGCAACCGCCTAGGCCAGGAGGTGCAACCGCCTGGGCTATGTCTCCCAGTGAGTCTGGGCGGTGCAACCGCCCCAGCCAAGAGGTGCAACCGCCCAGAGCTCAGTCTTCGAGCTAGACTGGGCGGTGCAACCTCCCTGACAGAGAGGTAGCACCGCCTGAGCTCGGTCTTCGAGCTCAGGCAGAGAGGTGCAACCGCCTCAGTTAGGAGGTGGCACCGCCTGGGGCTCAGTCTTCGAGCCAGACTCAGGCGGTGCAACCGCCCCTGATAGAGAGGTGCACCCGCCTAGGCTCAGTCTCCGAGCTCTGCCAAGCGGTGCAACCTCTCCAGTCAGGAGGTGCAACCGCCTGATCCCGGAATTCCGGGATTTGATCGTTTTGAGCTCCAAATTTGAACTGGGTTGGGGCCTATAAATACCCCACCCATTCAGCACTGAAAAGAAACAGATCCACATCGAATTCTTGATCTTTTCAGTGATTCTAAGAGCTCAAATTTGTGTAACGTCCAAAAGTTCTCCTCTTTCTGTTCTTCAAGTCTTGAGTTGTAAAGAGAGGAGAGAAAGGATCTGTAAGGGTTGTCTCCTGAGCCTGTCAAAAGGAGTGAAACTATAAAAGGGCAGTTGGCCTTCGCCCATTGAAGGAAGGCAGCTAGTTGACGTCGGTGACCTCGTCGGAGGAGGAAGCCAAAAGTGGAGTACGTAAAGACTGACCGAACCACTCTAAATCTCTGGTTTGCTTTTACTTTGAGCACTTTATCATTACTGCAAACCTCCTACATAGCTACTGCCCTCTGCGCTTTTACGAACGAGTCTCTAAGTTCTGATTTTTCGAATCTGCATTCAGACGCAAATCGGTGTTTTCGTACGATCTTTACACTACAGTTTACGCTTACGTTTTGATTCCATTTATAACTGCAAATTGCTTTCTGCGTATTCATAAAACGCTTTTTAAAGTTCAAAACTGCATTTAAACGTAAAACTGTGTTTAGTCATAAAACTGTGTTTAGACGTAAAATTACGCTTAGACGTAAAACTGCGTTTAGATGTAAAACTGCGCTTAGACGCAAAACTGCATTTAGACGTAAAACTGCGTTTAGACGTAAAACTGCGTTTAGACGCAAAACTCTGTTTAGACGTAAAACTGCACTTAGACGTAAAACTGCACTTAGACGTAAAACTGCGTTTAGACGCAAACTGCGCTCAGACGCAAACTGCGCTTAAACGCAAACTGTGTTTAGACGCAAACTGTGTTTAGACGCAAATTGCGCTTAGACGCAAACTGTGTTTAGACGCAAACTGTGTTTAGATGCAAACTGCGCTTAGACGCAATCTGCGCTTAGACGCAAATTGCGCTTAAATGCAAATTGTGCTTAGACGCAATCTGCATTTAGACGCAAACTGCATTTAGACGCAAACTACGTAAACTACACTTAGATACAAACTGTGAATCGGCTTTTACATTGAAATCGTTTTTATTGGACGAACGCAGCTTTCGTTTTTAAATCGCTGAAAGATTTCCGTTGCACTAATTCACCCCCCCCCCCCTCTTAGTGCTCTCGATCCTAACATCCTCAAAGTAAGGGCTCATATATACTTTACTTTTCGCATGATTTAACTGAAGTCCAGAAACCATACCAAAGTCATTCATAATAGTAGCCAGGTTCTTTACTGAAGTTGGTTCATTTTGGAGAAAGATAAGTAAGTCATCTGCAAATGTTATATGTGATATATGAACAGAACCAGCAATGGGTACCTTAATGCTGCCATTTAAGACTGCGTGTTCCAACATACAGCTAAGTCCTTCCATCGCAATAGTAAAAAAGATACGGAGAGAGTGGATCACCTTTGTCGATGCCATTCGTGTTCTAAAAAAAAACCAATTCGTGAGCCACTAAAGAGTATCGAAAACTTTGGAGTTTCCGGGCAAGATTGAATCCAATTAACCCATTCTTTGTGTGGGAAGTTCATATCGAGGAGCATCTTATAGATAAACTTCCTATTAACTGAATCAAGGCTTTTCAGTAAATCAGTTTTAAAACATATTTTTGTCCCTCTTGCTTTTGAATGCAAATCGCGTTGACCAAGTCATTAGCAAGCAAAATGTTATGATGTATACTTCTCCCCTTGATGAAAGCAGCTTGATTTGGGCTAATGATCTTGTGTATTACCTTTTGCATTCTATTTGCCAATACTTTGGAGATGATCTTGTAAATAAAGTTGCATAATGATATGGGTCGATAGTTCTCTAGTGAATCAGCCGATGCATTCTTGAATTAAGGAAATAAAAGTGCAATTCATATCTCTAAGAATATGCCCTGAAGAGAAAAAATGTTGGCAAGCCTTGATCACATCATTTCCAATAATAGACCTAGCAGTTTGGTAAAATTCATTTGGAAATCCATCCGGACACGGGCTTTTGTGCTTTGGTGACTTAAAGACAACACATACAATTTATTATCATCTGTAATTGGGGCATTAAGGAGTGAAATAGCTTCGAATCAAGTTTTCTAGTCGGCTCCACATGAATGTTATTAGGTTTCCAGCTTGATTGAGTAAGGAATAAAAAAATTGCTCTGTGTGTGCTTTAACCTCATCTAAATTCTCAATAAGATTATCATCTTTTTCTCTCGCATTTGCTAATACTTGGTTAACAGCCCTTGAGTAGCAATTGAAGCATAGAAAAATTTAGTATTGGAATCCCCTAGTGTAAGCCAATGTTGTCGAGACTTCTGCTTTGCAAAACTTTCCTCCCTGTTTTTAAGGCTTGCATGAAGTTATTTTCGCTTCGTCTCTTTGTAGATAATATTTTCATCATTTGGTGAAGTTGCAGCTCATGTTGCAATGACATTAGTTCCTTTCTGCAAAATTGAACTCGGTGTTAATATTACCAAAGGTATTTGTATTCCACTCTTTTTAGTGCTGCTTTACTGTGCTTTGAGCTTTTGACATAAGATGGGGGGGGGGATCCATGCACATTAACATTCCAAGCAGATCTGATAACATCAAGAAATTGAGGATGAGTACTCCACATGTTAAAGAATCTAAACGGTTTCTTGCCTCTTGTTATCGCTTTTTCTGCGTGTATATACATTAAAGAATGGTCAGAAAACAAAGGAGCACCATACTCAAGAAGTGAATCTGGGTAAACAGTTAACCATTCATGATTAATCAAACACCTATCAAGTCGAGCCATTATTTTTCTGTTAGCAGCACCTTGATTACTCCAGGAGAGCTAATTACCCACAGATTTCATATCAAACAATGCTGCAGTGTCAATGTAATTATTGAAACTTTGAAGCTTGCTTTCTGAAAGTTGTCTACCCCCCTCTTTTTCATTTATGTACCGAACAGTATTAAAGTCTCCAAGAACAATCCAATGTACATTGAGACAGCCATTTACAATATTAGTTAGGTCAGACCAAAGAGTATTTCTTTCTTGCATACTGTTTGAAGCATATATACCAGTGAAAATGAATTGACAGCCATTCTTTTTATCCTCTACCTTAAGATGAATGAATTGATCAGTAGCAGAAATAAACCAAGCATTAATAGAGTTAGGATGCCATAAGACCCATATTCTACCAAAAGTTTCATTTGAGTCATTGGTAAACAGTTCTGCGTCCGGCCATATTAAATTCTTTTGAGCTTGAACGCGCGATTGTTTAATTTTCGTTTCCACTAGAATAACAATATCACATGCGGCAGACTTGATTATTCTGTTGAGCTCCCGACATTTCTCCGGCTTATTAAGTCCGTGAACATTCCAGCATGTTATCTTCATTAGTAATAAACAAATGAAAAGGTAGTAAGGTATTCAACCTACGACTTTGGATGGATTATACCTTCCTTTTTCTTATCCTTCGGTTTTGTATTTTCCTCCCGCACAATATCCTTACCTTTTATGGCTTTTTTCCTATATTTATCCACTTTATCTACAGCTTGCAGATTTTTAAACTTTAAAATACCTTGAATCATGTGGTCTTGATTGGCAAGGTTTGTTGAAGCACGATAAGATTGTTTTTTTTTTGGTAAGTAAAAGTAAATTGATTATGTGTAAAGTTTCTACAAATAGCTTTATCTATAGAAGTCATAGACAAAGCCATGTAACTCATAGAGTGCGAATGCGATAGTTATGACTACACATGTTGTAGACTATAACTCCTAATTATAATCAAAATAGAAAATGTTTATCCAGATATATCAAAATTTGGCATCATTCCCAAGATCTTTAGCTAATAGCAAAATTAAAATTGATAAAAATATATTTTTCTCTTTGGGTAAAGTGCTCCGCTTTTGAGATCTTGTTCCATACTGAGGATCTTGAGTCTCTAATAATCTCTTTCAATAGCTGAGCATTGTTTTTGTGTTGACATTTAAAGATTCTGTTACATCTCTCCTTCCACATCCACCAAATAAGATCTGAAAGTAACCTTTGCCGGTTGTGTGAGAGGACCTTTTCTTGAGAAACATTGCATGAGTTCGCCTAGTTCTTGGTGCAAGTTTGGTTGGCAGTCTATTGAGTTCAAATCATTTGGAGAATCTCCTTCCATATCCATTTTGTATAATCACAAGCAAAATAAAGGTGGTCAACAGTTTCTTCTTGTTGCATACAAAGGAGCATCGGTTAACATGATAGATATCTCTTCTTTTCATATTGTCTATTGTAGGTAGTTTATTGAGAAGGGCCTGCCATGTACATAAGGAATGTCTTTGTGATCCCGGTCGATCCCATGTCCAACTGCATGGGACCCACTTGTTATTTTCTTTGCCTGATTTGATTCCATGCAGGATGGCACTAAATTTGCCATTGTCATGAGGCCAAATAAGTTTATCCGAAGAGTTGTTCGTGATTGGAATAGCTATAATAGTCGGCCAAAGTGATAACATTTGGGGAAATAGGATTAGGGGAGACACTAGGTACCGTTAGCAATGAACTTAAACCTTCCAATCTTTGGGAGCCCGAGATCTTTTTCGTATTCTGTCACCATATAATTGAAATATACTCTTCCCATTCACCCAAGGATCGTACCACATATTAGTACTAATTCGTAAGAGATTGCATAGGAAATGTGTTTGATTAGCCAATTCCTTGCCTTTAAAATTCCTTTCCAAAGCTGCGGCGTGGTATGTTCTTGTTGAAATTTCCCAGATTGATTCTTTTTGAAAGATACCTAGCAGAAACCCAAAGTGACCATAAGGAACATTTGTTTTGCAAAAGATCCCACAATTGCTGCACCGGACATGCTTGATTCCAATCTCTAGTATTTCTCAAGTTTTGCCCCTTCCTTCATCTTTAGGTTTACAAATGCTATCCCAATTTACCATATGCATTGCCTTATCATTTGTGCCATTTCTAAGAAGTTCATTAATAACCGTTCAATATCTTGGAGAAGTCCAACAGTAGAAGAAATGCATTACACCAATATATAGAGTAGGAGTGCAATACCGAACGGATGAGTTCGAGTGAATCCTGCTTTTGATAGAAACCTATTTTTCCAAGAAGAAATTCTATTCTTTATTTTTTTTTTGCAAGATAGGTTGACAGTGGGTTTTGTGAATGCCTGTGGATATGAGCGGGGGAGACCCAAATAAGGAACCTGCAAGCTTCCCTCACTAACCCCCAAAGTTTGTGCAATAAAGACATTATCCTCAACGTAAGGGCTCATATATACTTTACTTTTCGCATGATTTAACTGAAGTCCGAAACCATACCAAAGTCATTCATAATAGTAGCCGGGTTCTTTACTAAAGTTGGTTCATTTTGGAGAAAGATAAGTAAGTCATCTGCAAATGTTATATGTGATATATGAACAGAACCAAAGAATGGGTACCTTAATGCTGCCATTTAAGATCTGCGTGTTCCAACATACAACTAAGTCCTTCCATCGCAATAATAGTAAAAGATACTGGAGAGAGTGGATCACCTTGTCGGATGCCATTCGTGCTCCCAAAAAAAAACCAATTGGTGAGCCATTAAAGAGTATCGAAAACTTTGGAGTTTCGGGCAAGATTGAATCCAATTAACCCATTCTTTGTGCGAAGTTCATATCGAGGAGCATCTTATAGATAAACTTCCTATTAACTGAATCGAAAGCTTTTCCGTAAATCAGACTTTAAAACATATTTTTGTCCCTCTTGCTTTTGAATGCAAATCTTTGACCAAGTCATTAGCAAGCAAAATGTTATGATGTATACTTCTCCCTTTGATGAAAGCAGCTTGGTTTGGGCTAATGATCTTGTGTATTACCTTTTGCATTCTATTTGCCAATACTTTGGAGATGATCTTGTAAATAAAGTTGCATAATGATATGGGTCGATAGTTCTCTAGTGAATCAGCCCCCGCATTCTTCGGAATTAAGGAAATAAAAGTGCAATTCATCTCTAAGAATATGACGAAGAGAAAAAAATGTTGGCAAGCCTTGATCACATCATTTCCAATAATAGACCAAGCAGTTTGGTAAAATTCATTTGGAAATCCATCGGACCTGGGCTTTTGTGCTTTGGTGACTTAAAGACAACACATACAATTTAGTCATCATGTAATTGGGGCATTGAGGATTGAAATAGCTTCTGAATCAAGTTTTCTAGTCGGCTCCACATGAATTTAGGTTTCCCAACTTGATTGAGTAAGGAAGGAAAAAAAATTTTGTGTGTGTGCTTTAACCTCATCCAACTTCTCAATAAGATTATCATCTTTGTCTCTGCATTTACCGATACGGTTAATAGCCCTTCGGTAGCAATTGAAGCATAGAAAAATTTTGTATTGGAATCCCCTAGCGTAAGCCAATGTTGTCGAGACTTCGCTTTTGCAAAACTTTCCTCCTGTTTTAAGGCTTGCATGAAGTTATTTCTGGCTTCGCCTCTTTGTAGATAATATTTTCATCATTTTGGTGAAGTTGCAGCTCATGTTGCAAAGACATTAGTTCCTTTCTGCAAAGTTGAACTCTGGTGTTAATATTGCCAAAGGTATTTGTATTCCACTCCTTTAGTGTGCTTTTACGGCTTTGAGCTTTTGACAAAAGATGTAAGGGGGATCCATGCACATTAACATTCCAAGCAGATCGATAACATCAAGAAATTGAGGATGAGTACTCCACATGTTAAAGAATCTAAATGGTTTCTTGCCTCTTGGTGTCGCTTTTTTTTTGCGTGTATATACATTAAAGAATGGTCGAAAACAAAGGAGCACCATACTCAAGAAGTGAACTGGGTAAACCGTTAACCATTCATGATTAATCAAACACCTATCAAGTCGAGCCATTATTTTTCTGTTAGCAGCACCTTGATTACTCCAGAGAGCCAATTACCCACAGATTTCATATCAAACAATGCTGCAGTGTCAATGTAATCATTGAACTTTTGAAGTCTGGCTTTCGAAAAGTTGTCTACCACCCTGTTTTTCATTTGTGTACCCGAACAGTATTAAAGTCTCCAAGAACAATCCAAGGTACATTGAGACAGCCATTTACAATATTAGTCGGTCGGACCAAAGAGTATTTCTTTCTTGCATACTTGTTTGAAGCATATATACCGATTGAAATTGAATTGACAGACCATTCTTTTTATCCTCTACCTTAAGATGAATGAATTGATCAAAGCAGCAGAAATAAACCAAGCATTAATAGAGTTAGGATGCCATAAGACCCATATTCTACCAAAAGTGTCATTTGAGTCATTGGTAAAAGTTCTGCGTCAGGCCATATTAAATTTTTTTTGAGCTTGAACGTGCGATTGTTTAATTTTTGTTTCCACTAGAATAACAATATCACATGCGCAGACTTGATTATTCTATTGAGCTCCCGACATTTCTCCGGCTTATTAAGTCCCATGAACATTCCAAAGCATGTTATCTTCATTAGTAAAAGATAGTAAGGTATTCATCCCACGACTTTGGATGGATTGTACCATCCTTTTTCTTATCTTTCGGTTTTGTATTTTCCTCCCCACAATATCCTTACCTTTTATGGCTTTATTCCTATATTTATCCACTTCATCTACAGCTTGCAGATTTTTAAACTTTAAAATACCTTGAATCATGTGGTCTTGATTGGCAGGGTTTGTTGAAGCTCGATAAGATTGTTGCATCACAATATCCCTGGATAGTACTTGTTGGAGCAGTTTGGCTATAGAGGTTTGTTGGAGCATGAGTTTGTTGAGAGAGAATATCCTTGTTGGCAATGTTTGTTGTGGCCTCGAGTTTGTTGAGGAATAATATCCTTGCTAGCTTAGATTTGCTTGGACCCGAGTTCGTTGAGCTAGTGTGGATGGATCCGATGATATTGGAAGAGATGAAGTTCTTGACTTATGTTTCTCCCGTCCACTAGTACCATGGGAAACCTCCTGTTGTGGAAGGCTCGACATTATAGGTATAGATAAAGTTTTGGAATTGTCCTTTCGTCTGCGGTGCTTTCCTTGCGAAAGTCGGAATGCTCAATAGTTTTTGCCACCATCGGTCTTTGCTGCCATTAGAGAAGAATCACTTTGTTCTTCGAGGCTTGACGTGGTCGATAGACCTTTGTGGTTGGATTTGGGGTTTCCGACAAGCTCCATTTGGATGACAAAAAAAGATAAACAGCCCGACATCGTTGTGGCTTCCGGGAATATGAGACATGTACCTTCCGAAAGTGTTCCCGTCAAGATCACGATAGAAAACCTCATTAGGAAGATCTTCATCGGAAGAAACCAGCACACATGCTCGTGCAAATGCTAATCTCGTCCGAGCTGCTGTTGCTTTGTCGATGTAGAGTGGCTGTCCCAGAGTGCTGCATAACTTTGCAATAAAACGTCGACTCCAAAGATGTAGAGGCAGTCCTTGAAAGGATACCCATAATGGAATAGACTGTAGGCTATCTAACTCCAAACGGACATCGAGATCAACGTCAGAGAATCATTGGATGACCGCGGATAGTCCGAATCCGCCGAGGATTCGCTGCAAATCTTCTTGAGTATAGCTTGCAAACAAAGAATCCGTTCTCCAAAGATATGAAGATCAAATGACGATATTCCCCATCGAAGTTTTGATAAATGAGGATAGTGGGAAATAAGATGTTTTGAGACCTACCACATAGCCAACAATCGCCATAGACCATGTCTCAATAAGCTCTTTGAATCAACGGTCTCAGATACAGCAATCTTCTTATCACCTGAACTTCGGAGTAAAGAATTCCAAGCTTAGATCTGGACTTCCAACCGAGCCTTGAAGAGGCTAGTCCAAGGCCGAGGATCGCTGGAAATGAGAGCAGTCGTCGCGATCTAGAGCGACACGCTTCGATGCTGGTTGGTCGAAGGAGTTTCTCTCTGGAAAAGATATGTTGGAAGAGCAACTTGGGGGTAGCGGTAGGGAGCCTTGCCATCGTTTCAACCCTCTCGCCACCATCGCCAGCCCTAGGGGCCATCGCTGCCATGTTTGATCCCTCCGGTCGCCGCTTCTGAAACGACGCCATTGGGAAAAGCCACCGCTGCAGTATATTAGATCGCCGCTATATGGTACCGTCACCCTAGGGATTTATGGTTGCTGCTACTGAGATCGTCGCCCTTGGGGTGAAGCGGCCTTCACGGAGATCTGATCGCTGCTACTGTGTGTCGCCGCCGCCGCTTCTGCATGTCGTCGCCCTTGGGAGATCTGATCACCTCTATGTCGTCGCCCTTCTTCGTGGGAGAAAGCCGACGCTGCCGGAGTTAGATCGCTTTAGGGAGATATGGTTGTCGCTACTGATGCCGTCGCCCTAGATCGGGCGCCGCCTTCTAAGAAGCGCCGCCCTTGGGAGATCTGATCACCGCTTCTGATGCCGCCGCCCTTCGCCTCGTGGGAGAAAGCTAACGATGCAGGAGTCGATCGTCCTAGGAGAGATCTGGTCGCCGCTATAGTACCGTCGCCCTAGATCTGGTCGCCGCTTCTGATCGCTCGCCGCCCGCTACTGATGATCGTCGCCTAGAGCCGCTCTGATATCGCGCCGCCCTTCTGATTATCATCGCCCTAGAGCCGCTACAGTATCGTCGCCCTATTTTTCCAAGAAGAAATTCTATTCTTTATAAAAAAAAAAATCTTTCGTATGAAGAGAGCGGAACTTGACAAGTTTAATCTTGAAAGCGTATTCTTAAATATGCGTAGCAAAAGTAATAAGGAACTAGAGCATATAAGAAGATTTGCAATAATATAAATAACAATAATGAAACGCAAACCACAGATCACGTCGATTTTAGAGTGGTTCGGTCAAATGACCTACTCCACTTGCGAGGCCCCTCTTCGATGAGGTTCCCACCTTCCACTAGCAAGCTTCTTGAAATGGAAGGGTAAATACCCCCTCTTACAACTCTTTACAAGCTGGTTCACTCTCTTACAGATTTTCGAGAAGAGATGAGGTGAACACTAGCAAATTGAAAAGAAAGCAAGCTAACACTTTTCTAAGATCTTTCTCTCAAACTCTTGCTGCTCAAAAGGTTGTGTTCTCAGGTGAGATTTGAGGGGTATTTATAGGCCTCAAGAGGATTCAAATTTGGGCTCCAAAATTTGAATTCTCTTTGTTCCGATCTTTGGTGGTGCCACCGCTTAAATGGCGGTTACCACCGTAGCCCAAGAGGTGTCACCGCCCAGCACTGGTGCTGGGCGGTGCCACCACAGCCCAGCGGTGCCACCGCCTACAGTGTTTTCAGCCCTTCACGGTGTTTTCAGCCCACCGCCTACGGTGTTTTCAGCCTACGGTGTTATAGGCCCCTATTTGGGTTATAGGATTAATACCTAATCCTAACCCTAATTAACATGCTAACGATGAATTTTAAAGACATTATATAAGCTATTACAAAGTCCATAAGTCAAGACTTCTTCCGGTGAACTTTGGGTCTTCCCGATAAACTCTCGGAAACCATTCTCGCGGACTCCCGCAAGCTCTTAAACTTCACGATTTGGCGAGTTCCAACGAGCTTCTTCGCAAGCTCTGATCTTTCTTGGCAAACTCTGCGAACTTCCCATGAACCTTCCGGCGAAGCTTCCAAAAACCCTTCGGCAAGCTCCCTACTCATTCTCGGCTAGTTCGCAGGCGTTCCCGATGATCCTTCGGACTTCCGTCGAACTCTTGAACTCCCAACGAATCCTTCGTTCTTGACTCCACACTTTGTTTCACTTTATGCCTTCATTGTTATCGTAGTTAATCCTGCACATGCAAACCAAAACTCTATCTCGATCTAGACGGTTATTACAACGCGAATTGACATTTCGTTGCCCTAAGACGTCATTGGTTGGCGCCGTTTGATTCTTTAGCACATCGTCCTCTCTTGCGGCTTGTTGCCCAATCGGCGATTGACCTCCGCAGAACCCCGATATCCTTTGGCGCAATTCCGCTCTTCTTGGCCCGATGCCCGACGTTCAAGCCTTCGCCGTCCAATATCGGACGTGATCTCCTCCGGCGAAGCGTCAATTCCTCCCCGTTAACTGTCTAATTCTGATCGAGTAGACCTGCATCACTCAAAATGCAGTTTAAATTATAAACACATATCAGGTGGTTTCATCATCAAAATACGAGATTCAACAATCTCCCCTTTTTGATGATGACAACCACTTGATGACGGAGTTAACCTTAACTCCCGGAGTTTTAAACAAACTCCCCTATCAATATGCCATATTGATAGAACCTTGAATTCAAGAAGAATTCAAGTCATTGCAATATTCATCATGAATACTTGCAACACATCATCATGAACATATGCATAAACTTATGCATATCATGTCATCAACATACTTCTCCCCCTTTGTCATCAACAAAAAGGAGAAGTACAACTATTTTCTGTGTTGGTAATATAAGTTCAACTCATTGCATGAAAAACATAATATTAAGTTTTATCATCATGCAGTTTTGAAGCTAGAAAATTTAGCAAGTAATGCATCATGCTTAGGACATTCAAGCTATCAAGTTTTATATATGCAAGTTTTACAGCATACAAGATAGCACTTTTGGTAATGTTCAAGATAGTAAGTTCTACATCATGCAAGCTAGCAATATTGAGATATTCAAGAAAGCAACTCTTGCTTCTTGAAATATGCAAATTTGTCAAGTTTTGCTAGGTGTGCAAGTTACCATTTTTGCCTTTTAAGATAGGCAAGATAGCACATTTGCTTCTTTTGAGATAGCAACTTTTTGCTTCTCTTTAGACTACAAGCTAGCAATGTTTACGATATGTAAGTTTCACAATATACAAGCTAGCAAAAATTTCGAAAGCAAATGTAAGATAGCTTTCTTGTGTAAGTTCATGATTCTTGCTTCCTATTGCAATGTGCAAATTGCAAGTTTTGCTTCTTGAGATAGGCAAGATAGCACTTTTGTGATCCCGGTCGATCCCATGTCCAACTGCTTGGGACCCACTTGTTATTTCTTTGCCTAATTTGATTCCATGCAGATGTGGCACTAAATTTGCCATTGTCATGAGGCCAAATAAGTTTATCTGAAGAGTTGTTCGTGATTGGAAAAGCTATAATAGTCGGCCAAAGTGATAACATTTCGGGGGAAATAGGATTAGGGAGACACCAGGTACCGTTAGCAATGAACTCAGAAACCTTCCAATCTTTGGGAGCCCCGAGATCTTTTCGTATTCTGTCACCATATAATTGAAATATACTCTTCCCATTCACCCAAGGATCGTACCACATATTAGTACTAGTTCCAGAAGAGATTGCATAGGAAATGTGTTTGATTAGCCAATTCCTTGCCTTTAAAATTCCTTTCCAAGCTGCAGAGTGGTATGTTCTTGTTGAAATTTCCCAGATTGATTCTTTTGAAAGATACCTAGCAGAAACCCAAAGTGACCATAAGGAACATTTGTTTTGCAAAAGATCCCACAATTGCTGCACCAGACATGCTTGATTCCAATCTCTAGTATTTCTCAAGTTTAGCCCCCCTTCATCTTTCGGTTTACAAATGCTATCCCAATTTACCATATGCATTGCCTTATTATTTGTGTCATTCCAGAAGAAGTTCATTAATAACCGTTCAATATCTTGGAGAAGTCCAGCAGGTAGAAGAAATGCATTACACCAATATATAGAGTAGGAGTGCAATACCGAACGGATGCTCCCTTATGTACATGGCAGGCCCTTCTCAATAAACTACCTACAATAGACAATATGAAAAGAAGAGGTATCTATCATGTTAACCGATGCTCCCTTTGTATGCAACAAGAAGAAACTGTTGACCACCTTTATTTTGCTTGTGATTATACAAAATGGATATGGAAGGAGATTCTCCAGCGATTTGAACTCAATAGACTGCCAGAACCAAACTTGCACCAAGAACTAGGCTTAACTCATGCAATGTTTCTCAAGAAAAGGTCCTCTCACACAACTGGCAAAGGTTACTTTCAGATCAGCTATTTGGTGGATGTGGAAGGAGAGATGTAACAGAATCTTTAAATGTCAACACACAAACAATGCTCAGCTATTGAAAGAGATTATTAGAGACTCAAGATCCTGTATGGAGCAAGATATCAAAAGCAGAGCACTTTACCCAAAGAGAAAAAATATATTTTTATCAATTTTAATTTTGCTATTAGCTAAAGATCTTGGGAATGATGCCAAATTTTGATATATCTGGATAAATATTTTCTATTTTGATTATAATTAGGAGTTATAGTCTACAACATGTGTAGTCATAACTATCGATTAAAGACTCTATGAGTTACATGGCTTTGTCTATGACTTGTATAGATAAAGCTATTTGTAGAAACTTTACACATAATCAATTTACTTTTACTTACCAAAAAAAAAAAAAAAAAAAAGATAGCACTTTTGCATTTTTTGTTTCTTAAGATAGGCAAGCTTGTGATGTTCAAAATAACAAGCTCTTTCTTCTAGAAGTGTCATTTTTGCTTTCTTTGCAAAGTGTAAGCTATCAAAATGTTTGAAAAAGTGATAAGTTTTGCAACATACAAGCTAGCAAAAATGCCAAACTAGCAAGAGATAATATTTTACATGAGGCAAGCAAACAATTTGGCAAATGTTACATTTGCATCTTCTCTTTGAGAAGTGCAATTTTTTTGCTTTCATCTTGAATTGTGCAAGCTAGTTAGTTTGCCTCTTTTCATGATGTCCACGCTAGAAATTCTTGCTCCCCTTTGTCATTGTCAAAAGAAGGAAGACCCTTATATCAATTTTCATATTATGACAAAGGTAAGTATCATTCTTATTTGTGCATCATTATATATTCAAATTAAAATATACACAATTTCAATAACCTTATTTTTCATGCACGATACCGAAAAATAAATCAATCATGATTAATAAGCATATCATACATGATACTCAAACATTAAAATTTTCAAGCATTTATCAACATGTTGATCATGATACCAAACATTCTTCATTTAACGCATTTCAATCATTGTTTCGATCATCACTATAACTCATCATGCACATGATGTAAAATCATCTAACATGATACAAACATTTATTTTCAAAATGTTTATCACTATTTTCATGTTTGATAATAAAGTATTCATGATGCATATATCATCACAATACAAAGCAATTGCATGCATAATTTCAAAGTATAAATATTTCAAATCATGAAGATATTAACTTGTCAAATTTCATCCGATCATTCATGATTATAACTTTTCATTTGTATATATCAAAATAATATCAAGAGTATTTCATGCATAATTTTAATCACCACATAAGGAATATCAAGAAGAAAGTAATTGGGTGATGCGATAAACATTTCATGAATACAAGGAATTGTATAAAAATCATATCATGAAGGATTAGAACATATGAATACCAAAAGGCATGATTTCTTTTTGAAAAACCTACTCATAAATAATCAAGAGAAAATCTTAGGAGATCGATTAATGAAAAAATCTTGATTCATAATAAATCTTAGTTTGTAAATATCACGGAATCAAGATCATGATTTTGAATAAAACTCATTCAAATTCAAATCATCCAAATCATCAAAATCTCAACATTTCTTTCAAGAGATTCAAAATGGTATACATAGATTTATCATAATAATCAAGGGAAAATCTTAGGAGATCATGATATGGATAAAATTCATTCAATTTTATAAGAGAACAAGATATTAATTCAAGCATATAAAATTTCTCAATTCATTATGAATAAAAAAAAATTGTGGTTTCGAAAAATCACGATTTATTTAGGAAAATTTTCTCTTTAGTACATGATAAGAAGAAATATAGCAATGATACCAATCATAATTCATTTGGATAGTAGATGCTAAAAGGTAACATTGAGGATACAAGATCTTGATTTTTATAGAGTAAATCTCAAGTTATAAATCTCAAAAAACCAAGATAAAGCTCATTTAAATTCAAATCATCAAATCAAAATCATTTTCAAGAGATTTATAAAAAGAAAAATATAGATAGATTTTTTAATCTCTCAATTCTTTATGAATCATAAAAAATTATAATTTCAAAATAAATCATGATTCATTTCGGAAATTTTCTTCTTTAGTAAACAATAAGAAGAAATATGGGAGTTTAAAAAACAAGATCTTGATTCACAATAAAATTTCATGTTAACATGCTTTCAAACATGCATCAATGTTTTGGATCAAAAAATGAATTTCATCAGAAAACAATCAAGGCCAATAAGTTACAAAAATCATTATATATTACTTTAAAATCTTATACATAAAATCGTCAAATCATGGTATCAAAATTTCGACATTATATATTTTCATTACAACTTTATTGCATTGGTTTCATTGAACATAATTTTGAATGATTCTTATAGATAACTAAAACTTCTTTAATTTTAATTTATAAGATTGACTTTATATTAGCATGCTCAAATTTTATTCTTATGTCAAAACCATACATCATGTTTGAAAACCAAAGACAAGGTTTTAAAAAAAATATCATTAAGCCTTCCATATAAAAACCATGCATCATCATTGAAAGTTAATATGGAAATCATCAAAATACACATTCTTGCTTCTCAAGCACATATATATGATTATTTAAATCTAACATTTTATTCTATTAACATAAAACATACAATTTTTTAAAAAAATAAATATTCAAAAGAAAAGAGAAAATACATCATGGAAAACATCAAGTAATTTCAAAATAATTCAAGAGAGTTGAGTTACTTACCTTGTGGTCGAAGCCCATCAAAGCCCAATTCGCCGTTTCACCTTTGGAAGTTTTTGATTCATCCTTGGGTGCCTTCCTTTTCTTTGGCCTCTTCCTCCATTCAAGTTCATTGTTCATTTTAGATTTTTGTTTAATGAACTTATTAAGAGTTAGTGTTCGAAGTTCAAGTTCATCATTGTCCTCATCACTTGAGTCATCGCTCAAGTGGTATTCATTTGTCCGGAGTTCAAAATCCTTCCTATTCTTTGGAAGGTGGTTCAAGTGTTCATTGTGTTCATCATGTGCATTGCGCACCATTTCATATGTCATCAATGAGCCGATAAGTTCTTCAAGTGGAAAAATATTTAAATCTTTTGTTTCTTGTATTGCGGTTATTTTAGAATCCCATCTTTTTGGAAGGGATCTTAAGATCTTGCTTATGAGATCAAAATTCGAAAAAGATTTACCAAGAACTCTTAGATTATTGACGACATCCGTGAAACGGGTGTACATGTCGCCTATAGTCTCGCTTGGTTGCATTTGAAAAAGCTCAAAATCATGCAATAAAATGTTAACTTTCGAGTCTTTGACTCTACTAGTTCCCTCGTGCGTGATTTCAAGTGTTCGCCAAATATCGAAAGCCGTTTCGCACGTAGAAATCCGATTAAACTCATTTTTGTCCAAAGCGCAAAATAAGGCATTCATAGCCTTTGCGTTTAAAGAAAAATACTTCTTCTCCAAATCCGACCATTCATTCATCGGTTTAGAGGGAAGTTGAAAACCGTTTTCAACAATATTCCATAAATCCAAATTCATAGAAATCAAGAAAACTCTCATTCGAGTTTTCCAATAAGTGTAGTCCAATCCGTTAAACAACGGTGGACGAAAAACCGATAAGCCCTCTTGAAAGCCATAAAGAGCCATTTCTATTTGGGTGTTAAACCAAAGTAGAAAACCGTGGCTCTGATACCAATTGTTAGGATCGGAGCAGCACTAAGAGGGGGGGGTGAATTAGTGCAGCGGATAAAAACTTCGGTTTTAAAAAAAAAATCTTTCGTATGAAGAGAGCGGAACTTGACAAGTTTAATCTTGAAAGCGTATTCTTAAATATGCGTAGCAAAAGTAATAAGGAACTAGAGCATATAAGAAGATTTGCAATAATATAAATAACAATAATGAAACGCAAACCACAGATCACGCCGATTTTAGAGTGGTTCGGTCAAATGACCTACTCCACTTGCGAGGCCCCTCTTCGATGAGGCTCCCACCTTCCACTAGCAAGCTTCTTGAAATGGAAGGGTAAATACCCCTCTTACAACTCTTTACAAGCGGTTCACTCTCTTACAGATTTTCGAGAAGAGATGAGGTGAACACTAGCAAATTGAAAAGAAAGCAAGCTAACACTTTTCTAAGATCTTTCTCTCAAACTCTTGCTGCTCAAAAGGTTGTGTTCTCAGCTGAGATTTGAGGGATATTTATAGGCCTCAAGAGGATTCAAATTTGGGCTCCAAAATTTGAATTCTCTTTGGGTTCCCGATGCTGGCGGTGCCACCGCCCAGCCCAAGAGGTGTCACCGCCCAGCACTCGGGTGCTGGGCGGTGCCACCGCTCAGCCCAGGCGGTGCCACCGCCTACAGTGTTTTCAGCCCGCTACAGTGTTTTCAGCCCACCGCCTACAGTGTTTTCAGCCTACAGTGTTATAGGCCCCTACTTGGGTTATAGGATTAATACCTAATCCTAACCCTAATTAACATGCTAACTACGAATTTTAAAGACATTATATAAGCTATTACAAAGTCCATAAGTCAAGACTTCTTCCGGCGAACTTTGGTCGGTCTTCCGATAAACTCGGAAACCATTTTATGGACTCTCGGCAAGCTCTTAAACTTCACGATTTGGCTGAAAGTTCCAACGAGCTTCTTCGGCAAGCTCGATCTTTCTTGGCAAACTCTGCGAACTTCCCATGAACCTTCCGGCGAAGCTTCCAAAAAACCCTTGGCAAGCTCCCTACTCATTCTCGGCTAGTTCCGCAGGCGTTCCCGATGATCCTTCGGACTTCCGTCGAACTCTTGAACTCCCAACGAATCTTCGTTCTTGACTCCACACTTTGTTTCACTTTATGCCTTCATCGTTATCGTAGTTAATCCTGCACATGCAAACCAAAACTCTACTCCGATCTAGACAGTTATTACAACGCGAATTGACATTACGTTCCCGACGTCATTGGTTGGCGCCGTTTGATTCTTTAGCACATCGTCCTCTCTTGCGGCTTGTTGCCCAATCGGCGATTGACCTCCGCGAACCCCGATATCCTTGGCGCAATTTCGCTCTTCTTGGTCCGATGCCCGACGTTGAAGCCTTCGCCGTCCAATATCCTGACGTGATCTCCTCCGGCGCAACGTCAATTCCTCCTGCGTTAACTGTCTAATTCTGATCGAGTAGACCTGCATCACTCAAAATGCAGTTTAAATTATAAACACATATCAGGTGGTTTCATCATCAAAATACGAGATTCAACACGATGCCCACGAGGCCGATCGCGCACCGGACACGACAAGCGTGCGCCGAAACATTCTGAACTTTGTCGATCGGACTCGGAATCGCTATTGCGACACCATTCTGGAAAGCTCTCTCGGAGCCCCACGAGACTGACTGCGTAGCAGTCACGGCAAATTTCGAGGCCCAAAACCATCGCCTCGGAGGTCGACGGGAGAGGTTTTGGTCGCTCAGGGCACAAAAAGGAGTGCAACACGAGGACTTCCCAGGGGGTCACCAATCCTAGTACTACTCTCGCCCAAGCACGCTTAACTTCGGAGTTCTGATGGGATCCAGTGCATTAGTGCTGGTATGATCGCACTCGTTTTGTGTGCATTGTCCCTTCTCTTTGTGCACATCACGGACGGCGTATCGACTCCCGGGGACCCTCGCGCGCCCCAAAACCCTCGAACGATCTCTGAATCGCCATTCTCGGATCTCTCCGATGCCCACGAGGCCGACCGCGCACCGGACACGACAACGTGCGCCGAAACCCTCTGAACTTTCTCGATCGGACTCGGAATCGCTATTGCGACCCCATTCCGGAAAGCTCTATCGGAGCCCTACGAGACTGACTGCATAGCAGTCACGACAAATTTCGAGGCCCAAAACCATCGCCTCGGAGGTCGACGGGAGAGGTTTTGGTCGCTTCGGGGCACAAAAAGGAGTGCAACACCAAGACTTCCTGTGGGGTCACCCATCCTTGTACTACTCTCGCCAAGCACGCTTTAACCCGGAGTTCTGATGGGATCCGGTGCTTTAGTGCTGGTATGATCGCGACTTATTTTTTGTGCGCTGCCCCTCGCCTTTATTGCACGTCACGGACGGCGTGTCGACGACCGGGGACCCTCCTGGCTTAAAACCCTCGAACGATCTCGAATCGCCATTCTCGGATCTCTCCGATGCCCACGAGGCCGACCGAGAACCGACCGCAAGGCGCGCGGCGCGAAACCTTCTGAACTTTTCGATCGGACTTCGGAATCGCTATTGCGACCCCATTCGAAAGCTCTCGGAGCCCCACGAGGACCGACAACAGTAGTGGTCACGGCAAATTTCGAGGCCCAAAACCATCGCCCAGAGGTCGATGGGAGAGGTTTTGGTTAATTTCGGGGCACAAAAATGAGTGCATCACGAGGACTTCCCTGGGGTCACCCATCCTAGTACTACTCTCTCGCCCAAGCACGCTTGACTTTGGAGTTCTGATGGGATCCGGTGCTTTAGTGCTGGTATGATCGCACTTTCGTTTTGTGCGTCGTCCCTCGCCTTTGTGCACGTGGACGGACAGCGTAATGACGACGACGGGGACCCTCGCGCCCCAAAACCCTCGAACGATCTCGGCATCGCCATTCTCGGATCTCTCCGATGCCCACGAGGCCGACCGCGCACCGGACACTACAACGCGGCGCCGAAACCCTCTGAACTTTTCGATCGGACTCGGAATCGCTATTGCGACCCCATTCGGAAAGCTCTCTCGGAGCCCCCACGAGACTGACTACGAGCGGTCACGACAAATTTCGAGTCCCAAAACCATCGCCTCGGAGGTCGACGGAAAGGTTTTGGTCGCCGGGCCACAAAAAAGGAGTGCAACACGAGGACTTTCCTGGGGTCACCCATCCTAGTACTACTCTCGCCCAAGCACGCTTAACTCCGAAGTTTCGATGGGATCCGGTGCTTTAGTGCTGGTATGATTGCACTCATTTTGTGTGCGTCGTCCCTCGCCTTTGTGCACGTCACGGACGGCGTATCGACGACCGGGGACCCTCGCGCGCCCCGAAACACTAAACGATCTCGGAATCGCCATTCTCGGATCTCTCCGATGCCCACGAGGCCGACCGCGCACCGGACACGACAAGCGTGCGCCGAAACCTTCTGAACATTGTCGATCTGACTCGGAATCGCTATTGCGACACCATTCTGGAAAGCTCTCTCAGAGCCCCACGAGACTGACTGCAAAGCAGTCACGGCAAATTTCGAGGCCCAAAACCATCGCCTTGGAGGTCGACGGGAGAGGTTTTGGTCGCTCAGGGCACAAAAAGGAGTGCAACACGAGGACTTCCCAGGGGGTCACCAATCCTAGTACTACTCTCGCCCAAGCACGCTTAACTTCGGAGTTCTGATGGGATCCGGTGCATTAGTGCTGGTATGATTGCACTCGTTTTGTGTGCATTGTCCCTCGTCTTTGTGCACATCACGGACGGCGTATCGACTCCCGGGGACCCTCGCGCGCCTCAAAACCCTCGAACGATCTCTGAGTCGCCATTCTCGGATCTCTCCGATACCCACGAGGCCGACCGCGCACCGGACACGACAACGTGCGCCGAAACCCTCTGAACTTTCTCGATCGGACTCGGAATCGCTATTGCGACCCCATTCCGGAAAGCTCTATCGGAGCCCTACGAGACTGACTGCATAGCAGTCACGACAAATTTCAAGGCCCAAAACCATCGCTCGGAGGTCGACGGGAGAGGTTTTGGTCGCTCGGGGCACAAAAAGGAGTGCAACACCAAGACTTCCCAGGGGGTCACCCATCCTAGTACTACTCTCGCCCAAGCACGCTTAACTTCGGAGTTCTGATGGGATCCGGTGCTTTAGTGCTGGTATGATCGCACTTATTTTGTGTGCGTCGTCCCTCGCCTTTGTGCACGTCACGGATGGCGTATCGACGACCGGGGACCCTCGCGCGCCCCGAAACCCTCGAACGATCTCAGAATCGCCATTCTCGGATCTCTCCGATGCCCACGAGGCCGACCGCGCACCGGACACGACAAGCGTGCGCCGAAACCTTCTGAACTTTCTCGATCGGACTCGGAATCGCTATTGCGACCCCATTCTGGAAAGCTCTCTCGGAGCCCCACGAGACTGACAGCGTAGTGGTCACGGCAAATTTCGAGGCCCAAAACCATCGCCTCGGAGGTCGACGGGAGAGGTTTTGGCTGCTCGGGGCATAAAAAGGAGTGCAACACGAGGACTTCCCAGGGGGTCACCCATTCTATTACTACTCTCGCCCAAGCACGCTTAACTTCGGAGTTCTGATGGGATCCGGTGCATTAGTGCAGGTATGATCGCACTCGTTTTGTGTGTGTTGTCCCTCGTCTTTGTGCACGTCACGGACGGCGTATCGATGCCCGGGGACCCTCGCGCGCCCCGAAACCCTCGAACGATCTCTGAATCGCCATTCTCGGATCTCTCCGATGCCCACGAGGCCGACCGCGCACCGGACATGACAAGCGTGCGCCGAAACCCTCTGAACTTTCTCGATCGGACTCGGAATCGCTATTGCGACCCCATTCTGGAAAGCTCTCTCGGAGCCCGATGAGTCTGACTGCGTAGCGGTCACGACAAATTTCGAGGCCCAAAACCATCGCCTCCGAGGTCGACGGGAGAGGTTTTGGTCGCTCGGGGCACAAAAAGGAGTGCAACACGAGGACTTCCTAGAGGGTCACCCATCCTAGTACTACTCTCGCCCAAGCACGCTTAACTTTATAGTTCTGATGGGATCCGATGCTTTAGTGCTGGTATGATCGCTCTCATTTTGTTTGCGTCGTCCCTCGCCTTTGTGGACGTCACGGACGGCGTATCGACGACCGGGGACCCTCGCGCGCCCCGAAAACCTCAAACAATCTCGGAATCGCCATTCTCGGATCTCTCCGATGCCCAAGAGGCCGACCGCGCACCGGACACGACAACGTGCGCCGAAACCCTCTGAACTTTCTTGATCGGACTCGGAATCGCTATTGCGACCCCATTCCAGAAAGCTCTCTCGGAGCCCCACGAGACTGACTGGGTAGCGTTCACAGCAAATTTCGAGGCCCAAAACCATCACCTCGGAGGTCGACGGGATAGGTTTTGGTTGCTCGGGGCACAAAAAGGAGTGCAACACGATGACTTCCCAGGGGGTCACCCATCCTAGTACTACTCTCGCCCAAGCACGCTTAACTTCGGAGTTCTGATGGGATCCGGTGCATTAGTAATGGTATGATCGCACTCGTTTTGTGTGAGTTGTCCCTCGTGTTTGTGCACGTCACGGACGGCGTATCGATGCCCGGGGACCCTCGCGCGCCCCGAAACCCTCGAACGATCTCTGAATCACTATTCTCGGATCTCTCCGATGCCCACGAGGCCGACCGCGCAATGGACACGACAAGCGTGCGCCGAAACCCTCAGAACTTTCTCGAACGGACTCGGAATCGCTATTACGACCCCATTCCGGAAAGCTCTCTCGGAGCCCCACGAGTCTAACTACGTAGCAGTCATGACAAATTTCGAGGCCCAAAACCATCGCCTCGGAGGTCGACGGGAGAGGTTTTGGTCGCTCGGGGCACAAAAAGGAGTGCAACACGAGGACTTCCTAGAGGGTCACCCATCCTAGTACTACTCTCGCCCAAGCACGCTTAACTTCGGAGTTCTGATGGGATCCGGTGCTTTAGTGCTGGTATGATCGCTTTTCGTTTTTGTGCGTCGTCCCTCGCCTTTGCACGCACGTCGGACGGCGATGATCGACGACCGGGGACCCTCTCGTGCCCCGAAACCCTAAAACGATCTCGAATCGCCATTCTCGGATCTCTCCGATGCCCACGAGGCCGACCGCAAGCACGGACGATTAACGTCTTGCCGAAACCCTCTGAACTTTCTCGATCGGACTCAGAATCGCTATTGCGACCCCATTCCGGAAAGCTCTCTCGGAGCCCCACGAGACTGACTGGTTAGCGGTTACGGCAAATTTCGAGGCCCAAAACCATCGCCTCGGAGGTCGACGGGAGAGGTTTTGGTCGCTCGGGGCACAAAAAGGAGTGTATCACGAGGACTTCCCAGGGGGTCACCCATCCTGTCACGCCCCTCAAAATATCGACAATATTTAAAATTTGCATCATAACTAACCCAGGATCCATGCACACATTTGAGGTCACTAAGAAAACATTCAGATCAAAATTTCACCTCTATAGTCTACAAATTCATAACCCTGTGCATTTCATAAACATACCACACATCACTCGATAATTCACACAATCAGAACTCAACTCATCAAAATAATAACCACAACATAAATTCACAAATGGGGAAGTCTATGCAGTCACCAAACCAACGATTACCATAAGGTCATATCATTACACGAATATAACTTAACATACCAAAATCCTATACATGAGGGATCCTTTATCTTACACAAAATCCACAGGTTTAGATTCATCGTCACATTTCATAAGATGCAGAGTATCTTATACAACAAATACACATATGCTAACAAAGATCTGCCCAAAATCTTCTAAACTTTCCACCGCCTTAGCCCAATCTTATCAACAAACGGGGTGAGCTTAAAGAGCTCAGCAAGTGACTAACATATCCATATCAAAATAGTACAACTTCCAAAGAGATACAGTTCCAAAATACAAGGCAGAATATACGATTTCGTAGACATAATATCATTAAGAGCAGAAACACAATTATCCTTTCAATCTTACATATTTAATTCCTGACAGATTGGGGCATAGAGTAATTGGAGCATATCAGTAACAAAGGTAACATATCGGAGCTTATCAATGGCATATAAAATGTTCCGAAGCATATCAAAGGCATATGGAACATTTCGAAGCAAAATCATCAGTGAATGAACATATCAGAGCATATCAAAACAAATATCGTACAGAAGCTCAAACGTCGTCCTTGACGTTGCAATCATATCATTCTTATCCAGAGCATGAACAGAAACAACTCACCAAAACTCTGGATGTCATATCAAGCATATAGAAGGTATGGTGGGATCTCAGTTAGAATGTGATTCATCCATTTCTGAATGACCACCTGACAAAAGTCTCCCACGTCTGGGAGATCCATCCACCCACGTCTAGGTGAAGTCAGAGGGGCCGGCAGAGCATCACAGGCTCTAAGCACATACCCTTTACCATTTCTGGCAAAGGTCCAGAATATCCCACAGAGCGGGACCCCACAGAGCGGGTAATAAGCGCATCCCACAGAGAGGGACCCCACAGAGCGGGTAATAAGCGCATACCCTTTACCATTTCTGGCAAAGGTCCAGACAATCCCACACACCAGAGTACAAGAGGGCAGTTTCAACAATAAGTAGCATATATCGGAAGCACACGCGGAACAACAAACGTGCATGTGCCTTTTTAAGACAATACGAAACAAAGAACAAATCTCTCACAAATGAATTCAGATTTGGAATGAAATAAAAACAAGAGTGTACAAGGATTAAAAACAATCATATTTAGCTCAAATCCAATAAGAAGGTTAGACGAATTCAAATATCCAAAGGAACGGAGCAGAATACGCGAAATCGACCAAAGCTCGATTTCGGACAGAATTCCAGTGGCACATCGAACAAATACTTCAGAATATCAATTATGCTCCAATACCCATAAGAAAACTATGGTCGAACCATATATCAATCTATATTCTGATGGAACAAATTTCATATAAAACAGGGTTCCCAACGCGGAGTTACCTTTGATTTGGTAACACAAGGTCAAAAACACAATCACTGGTTTGCAGAATTTATAGGGTCGGATTCAACGTACAATAGGGTAGGCAATTGAAATCCAAAATTTTCAAAATATAAGTCAAAAGAAAGATTTTCAAGTCTAGTTTCAAATAAAATCAGTTTGGTACAATTCAGAATTTTCAACAGGGAGTTATAGGCATTTTAGTATCGACAGGTCAGAAATCTTGAACCCTGTTTTACAGCCTCTATAGGCTCAATTGAATCAGATGTTTGGGTAAGTATTCGGTGTCCAAAATCTACAAAATCAGTGTCAACAGGAAGATATAATTTTTTTTTGGTAAGTCAACAGGAAGATATAAGAGTCTAATTTTCAAAAAAAAAAATATTTTTTGGACAGAAACTATTTTTTTGAATTCGGGCAGAAACTATTTTTTTTGAAAATTAGACTCTTATATCTTTTTTTTGGTAAGTAAAAGTAAATTGATTATGTGTAAAGTTTATACAAATAGCTTTATCTATACAAGTCATAGACAAAGCCATGTAACTCATAGAGTGCGAATGCGATAGTTATGACTACACATGTTGTAGACTATAACTCCTAATTATAATCAAAATAGAAAATGTTTATCCAGATATATCAAAATTTGGCATCATTCCCAAGATCTTTAGCTAATAGCAAAATTAAAATTGATAAAAATATATTTTCTCTTTGGGTAAAGTGCTCCGTTTTGAGATCTTGCTCCATCTGAGGATCTTGAGTCTCTAATAATCTCTTTCAATATTTGAGCATTGTTTGTGTGTTGACATTTAAAGATTCTGTTACATCTCTCCTTCCACATCCACCAAATAGCTTATCTCGAAAAGTAACCTTTGCCGGTTGTGTGAGAGGACCTTTTCTTGAGAAACATTGCATGAGTTAAGCCTAGTTCTTGGTGCAAGTTTGGTTGCGGCAGTCTATTGAGTTCAAATGTTGGAGAATCTCCTTCCATATCCATTTTGTATAATCACAAGCAAAATAAAGGTGGTCCTTGATTTTTCTTCTTGTTGCATACAAAGGGAGCATCGGTTAACATGATAGATACCTCTTCTTTTCATATTGTCTATTGTAGGTAGTTTATTGAGAAGGGCCTGCCATGTACATAAGGAATGTCTTTGTGATCCCGGTCGATCCCATGTCCAACTGCATGGGACCCACTTGTTATTTCTTTGCCTAATTTGATTCCATGCAGATGTGGCACTAAATTTGCCATTGTCATGAGGCCAAATAAGTTTATCTGAAGAGTTGTTCGTGATTGGAATAGCTATAATAGTCGGGCCAAAGTGATAACATTTCGGGGAAATAGGATTAGGGAGACACAAATGCAGATTAGCAATGAACTTCGAAACCTTCCAATCTTTGGGAGCCCAGAGATCTTTTTCGTATTCTGTCACCATATAATTGAAATATACTCTTCCCATTCACCCAAGGATCGTACCATATATTAGTACTAATTCAGGAAGAGATTGCATAGGAAATGTGTTTGATTAGCCAATTCCTTGCCTTTAAAATTCCTTTCAAAGTCAGCAGAGTGGTATGTTCTTGTTGAAATTTCCAGATTGATTGATTCTTTTGAAAGATACCTAAGAAAACCCAAAGTGACCATAAGGAACATTTGTTTTGCAAAAGATCCCACAATTGCTGCACGGACATGCTTGATTCCAATCTCTAGTATTTCTCAAGTTTAGCCCCCTTCATCTTTCGGTTTACAAATGCTATCCCAATTTACCATATGCATTGCCTTATCATTTGTGCCATTCGAGGAAGAAGTTCATTAATAACCGTTCAATATCTTGGAGAAGTCCAGCAGGTAGAAGAAATGCATTACACCAATATATAGAGTAGGAGTGCAATAATTAGAACGGATGAGTTCGAGTCGATCTGCTTTTGATAGAAACCTATTTTTCCAAGAAGAAATTCTATTCTTTTTATTTTTTTTGCAAGATAGGTGACATTGGGTTTTGTGAATGCTCTGTGGATATGAGCGGGAGACCCAAATAAGGAGGCGGCAAGCTTCCCTCACTAACCCCCAAAGTTTGTGCAATAAAGACATTATCCTCAACGTAAGGGCTCATATATACTTTACTTTTAGCATGATTTAATCAAGTCCGAAACCATACCAAAGTCATTCATAATAGTAGCCGGGTTCTTTCTTGAAGTTGGTTCATTTTGGGAGAAAGATAAGTAAGTCATCTGCAAATGTTATATGTGATATATGAACAGAACCAGCAATGGGTACCTTAATGCTGCCATTTAAGACTGCGTGTTCCAACATACAGCTAAGTCCTTCCATCGCAATAGTAAAAAATACGGGGAGAGAGTGGATCACCTTGTGGGATGCCATTCGTGCTCAAAAAAAAAACCAATTGGTGAGCCATTAAAGAGTATCGAAAACTTTGGAGTTTCGAGGCAAGATTGAATCAATTAACCCATTCTTTGTGGGAAGTTCATATCGAGGAGAATCTTATAGATAAACTTCCTATTAACTGAATCGAAGGCTTTCCGTAAATCAGCTTTAAAACATATTTTTGTCCCTCTTGCTTTTGAATGCAAATCTTTGACCAAGTCATTAGCAAGCAAAATGTTATGATGTATACTTCTCCCTTTGATGAAAGCAGCTTGGTTTGGGCTAATGATCTTGTGTATTACCTTTTGCATTCTATTTGCCAATACTTTGGAGATGATCTTGTGTATTATCTTCCTGATATAAGAGTCTAATTTTTTTTTTTTTTGAAAATTAGACTCTTATATCAGGAATATATAAGAGTCTAATTTTCAAAAAAAATAGTTTCTGCCCGAATTCACATTTTGTACTAAAACTTATAGCTGAAACAGTGTATAGGGGTCAGTTTACCGAAAAAAGACTTCAAAATCCATGGTTCTATGTCCAAAGAGATATCAGTTTCTAAATAGAAATCCTTCAATTTATTTTGATTCAACATAAAAACAGAGACTAAAAATTCTGTAGGATGGGGTTAGAACACTTGCGTTCGAGAATTTTGACCCGAAGTGAAAAGATTAAAGCAAGAACCCTAAAAACCCGAATTTTTTTCTCTTCTTCTTCTTCTTCTTCTTCTTCTTCTTCTTCTTCTTCTTTCTTTCTTTCTTTCTTTCTTTGATCACCCACGAGCAGCCTTCTCTGCTTCCTTAAGAACGAAGGCAGAGAGGCTTAAATGGTGAAATTTGTCATTTTGTGTGTTTTGCAGTTTAGTCCTTGTTTTTATCATATTCACGTTTAAGTCCTTAGGGTTTACATATAGGTCCTCAGATTCTTTCTTTGTTTTTTTGAACAGATCTCCCAAATCTTACAAATAAGTTACCTCTGATTCATACTCTATTTCTTTTGTCAATTTAAAATAAATGCTTACATTATCACCAGAAATTTATATGAAAATTCGGAAATGAGGGGTGTTACACTCTCCCCCCCTTAAAAGAAAAATTTAGTCCTCTAAATTTATCGTACCTCTATCGATGAAAAGATGGGGGTACACCTTTTTCATTTCCTCCTCTAGCTCCCAAGTTGTTTCCTCTCCAGAATGATGTCTCCAAATTACTTGAACCAGTGAGATGACCCGATTCCTTAGGACTTTTTCTTTCTTATCAACGATCTGAATAGGCTCTTCCACATAAGATAAATCTTTATCAATCTCCACCAACTCATACTTAATGATGTGAGAAGGGTCATATATATACTTCATAATCATCGAGACATGAAATATATCATGGACATGACTCAATGTTGGTGGCAAGGCAATCCTGTAAGCGACAGAACCAACCCTCTCGAGAACCTCAAAAGGTCTAATAAATCTGGGGCTTAACTTTCCTTTCTTCCCAAACCTAATAATGCCTTTGGAAGGGGAGACTTTCAAGAATACAAAATCTCCGATTTCAAACTCAATATCTCGTCTTCTATTGTCGGCATAACTCTTTTGACGACTCTAAGCAGTTTTTAACCTTTTCCTTATAACTTGAATTTTCTCGGAAGTTTCTTGTACCTTGTCCGGTGCTAACAGCTTTCTGTCACCAACTTCTTCCCAACATATAGGTGTTATGCACTTTCGCCCATATAAAGCTTCATAAGGAGCCATCTGAATACTTGAATGATAACTATTATTATAAGTGAACTCAACAAGTGAAATATCCTTATCCCACTCACCTTTCCAATCTATAACATAGGCTCTAAGCAAATCCTCAAGTGTTTGAATTGTTCTTTCTGACTGACCATCAATCTGAGGATGATATGCATAACTAAACTTAACTTTAGTGCCCATAGATTCCTGTAATCTTCTCCAGAATCTAGAGAGAAATCTGGAGTCTCTATCAGAGATGATCTCCTTTGGAATACCATGAAGTCTTACTATTTCACTGACATATAAATCTGCAAGTCTATCAAGCGAATAAGTCATATTAATCGGTAGGAAATGTGCAGATTTTGTTAACCTATCAATGATAACCCAAATAGCATCATGCTTTTTAGAGGTTCTGGGTAGTCCTGAAACAAAATCCATAGTAATGCATTCCCATTTCCATTCAGGAATATCTAAAGGTTGTAACAACCCTCCAGGTCTTTGGTGTTCTACTTTGATTTACTGACAAGTCAAACATTTTGAAACATACATTGCAATTTCCTTCTTCATGCCTTCCCACCAATAATGACTTTGAAGATCTCTATACATCTTAGTGCTCCCAGGATGTATGGTGTACTTTGAAGTATGACTTTCCTTCAGGATTTGATTTTTAATATCTGGTTCATTTGGTACACATACCCTCTCCCCAAATCTCAATAGGCCATCCTTTGAAACTTGAAATTGTGGCTTCAATTCCTTTTCTATTTCATTCCTCAAGTAGATTAAATGTGGATCTCATAATTGTCCTTCCTTAATTTGTTGAATAAGATCGGATTGCACTTGAATGGAGGCCATCAATATCATCGAGTCTTGCTCTTTCATCAAAGCTTTCAAATCAAAATATTCTTCTAATAACTTCCATTGCTTCACAACCAGACTAGCCATAAAACTCGTAGATTTCCTACTAAGTGCATCAGCTACAACATTGGCTTTGCCCGGGTGATAACGGATGGCACAATCATAATCCTTCAGAAGTTCTATCCATCTTCGCTGCCTCATGTTTAACTCTTTCTGAGTGAAAATGTATTTTAAACTCTTGTGATCAGTGAAGATTTCAAACTGTCGACCATACAAATAATGTCTCCAAATCTTTAAAGCAAAAATAATTGCTGCTAATTCCAAATCATGAGTTGGATAATTCAATTCATAACCTTTAAGTTGCCTAGAAGCATAAGCAAAGCAATTACTCTCCTTCCTGCATCAAAACACATCCTAGGCCTTTTCTTGAAGCATCAATATAAACTACAAATCCCTCACTACCACTTGGAATAGTGAGAATAGGGGCACTAGTCAATCTTCTTTTTTAACTCTTGAAAACTTTGCTCACAATCCTCACCCCATACAAATTTTATATTCTTTTTAGTGAGGTTGGTGAGAGGTTGAGCGATTGAGAAAAAATCCTCCACAAATCTCTGTAATAACTGCCATGCCCAAAAAGCTTGAACTTCTTTTACATTTGTTGGTACTTCCCATTCAACTACAGACTTCTATTTTCCTTGGATCAACAGATATACCCTTCCTGAAATCACATGGCCTAAGAAAGCAACTTCATTCAACCAAAATTCACATTTTTTGAACTTAGCATACAACTTCTTTTCTCTTAGTATGGACAACACATCTCTTAAGTGTTCCTCATGCTCTGATTACTCTTTGAATACACCAATATGTCATCAATAAATACAATTACATAGATATCCAAAAGCGGTTGAAATATCCTATTCATTAGTTCCATAAAAGGCTGCGGGGGCATTTGTCAAACCGAAAGGCATCACCAAGAATTCATAATGACCATATCGAGTTAGAAAGTTGTTTTTTGAAATATCCTCCTCCTTGATCTTCGATGATAGTAACGACCTCAAGTCAATCTTAGAGAATACTTGTGCACCCTGCAGTTGATCAAACAAATCATCAATTCTAGGTATGGGATACTTATTTTTTGATGATCACATGATTCAATTATCTATAATCAATACAAAGCCTCAATGTTCCATCCTTCTTCTTCACTAATATGTAGGAGCACCCCATGGGGATACATTTGGGTCGTATGAAACCCTTATCTAATAATTCTTGTATTTGCTTCTTTAATTCCTCTAGCTAGCTTTCAGTGGTGCCATTCTGTAGGGAGGCTTAGATATTGGGGTTGTCTCTTTGGAGACCGGATCAATAGCAAATTCACCCTCTCTATCTAGAGGTAAACCGGGCAAGTCATCGGGAATACATGAGGGGAATTCTTTGACCACTACAATTTCGTCTAGGTGGGTTTCTGATTTGAATGCTCCTTTACACACACCATATAACAAAAACAACCTTTCTGCATAAGATGATAAACTTGAAGTGCTAATATCAAGCAAGGAGGCAAATCATGCCTAATGCCCTCAAAGAAAAATATAGGTTGATCGGTATGCAGATAGTAATTATTTTTTTTGTAACAATCAATACTAAGCGTGATGAGAAGATAACCAATCCATGCCAAGTATAATATCAAAGCCACTGGATCTCTAGGAGAATCAAATCAGCAAGGAGTTCGTGGTCCCCAATAGAGATCAAACAAGATGGGTAGACCAAGTTTGTTGCCAATGAATCTCCAACGGCCGGTTGTTACATATAACATATAATCGGGGGGTTTAGGTAGAATATCAAGTGACAAGCAAAGTATTGTGAAACAAATGATAAGTTGGGCTAGGGATCAAACAAAACTTTTGCATTTCTTTTAGAAACATGAAGAATACCTTCCACCCTTGATTTAGAAGCTTTAGAATCTTGTTCGGTGATAGCATACACTCTAGCATGGGGTGAGGGTCTAGGAGACAGTGGCTCTTTCTTCTTCCTCAAAGGGCAATCTTTTATTTGATGATCCAACTTTCCACAACCAAAACATGCCCCAGATCACCCAAAAACTCTTGACTTGTTTCATGATTTAATCCATGAATTTGCACATGGTGAGTCCTCCACAATGGTTTCCTTTTCTCAAATCCAGATGTCTTAAACCTCTTGTTACTAGCTTCATATTCATTTTCTCTCTGCTTTTGCCGATAAATTTGTTCCTTTTGTCCTTGCCAATGATTTCTTGAATTTCCTCCATGTCTCTTTCAATTTTCAAAGCTCTTTCTACCAGTATCGACATATGTTTGTAATTTTAGAGTGACATGAAACTCTTATTCTTTGGTCGTAATCCCCTTTCAAACCTTCTTGCTTTTCTAGATTCATCATCAGTCATATGTGTGGCAAACTGGAGAGCTCGAGTGAATTTAGATTCATACCTTGTAACCGTCATACTTCCCTGGATAAGATTCAAGAACTCCAATTCTTTTTTGCTCTCTCATACAATCTGAAAAAAAATATTTATCATTAAACTTTTCTTGGAATAACTTCCATGTCATTGGCTCATGTTTGATTTGGACATCCTCTTAATCATTCTCCACTAGTGTTCAAACTTCTCCAAAGACATAAAGGTGGCAAGAAAAACCTTTCGATCATCGGGGATAATTTAAAGCATCAAATATTTTCTCTATCTGCATCATCCATCATTACGCCACCATTGGATCGGACTCACCACTAAAACTGGGAGGACTAAGCTTCTTAAACTGTCCAATTCCCAACCCCATTTGGTTTGATGCCTCTGTTCCATCATTACTTCCTTGTTGGGCAGGTTGTTGTTGTTGTTGCATCACTTGTGCCATAGTCTCCAAAGTCCGCATGATACCACTCAATTGATCGTGATAGGCATAGCAGGAGAACGGATGATCTCGTCATCCTCGCTTCCTAAAACATCAAAGGAACATTTTCTTTGATCAATCTCTAATTGATAGTCAATAAACCTAAAAAAAAAATGATATTCTTAGTGATTCTCAAATCATGCTCGATACCACCTCTGTCGCCCCCAAAAAATATCGACAATATTTAAAATTTGCATCATAACTAACCCAGGATCCAAGCACACATTTGAGGTCACTAAGAAAACATTCGGATCAAAATTTCACCTCTATAGTCTACAAATTCATAACCCTGTGCATTTCATAAACATACACACATATCTTTCGATAATTCACACAATAGAACTCAACTCATCAAAATAATAACCACAACATAAATTCACAAATGGGAAGTCTATGCAATCACCAAACCAGCGATTACCATAAGGTCATATCATTACACGAATATAACTTAACATACCAAAATCCTATACATGAGGGATCCTTTATCTTACACAAAATCCACGGGTTTAGATTCATCGTCACATTTCATAAGATCAGAGTATCTTATACAACAAATACACATATGCTAACAAAGATCTGCCCAAAATCTTCTAAACTTTCCACCGCTCTCAGCCCAATCTTAACATTTAAGCAAGCAATATGCTATCTGAAAAAATTTATCAACAAGCGGGGTGAGCATAAAGAGCTCGACAAGTGACTAACATATCCATATCAAAATAGTATAACTTCCAAAGAGATACAGTTCCAAAAAATACAAGGAAGAATATACGATTTCGTAGACATAATATCATTAAGAGCAGAAACACAATTGTCCTTTCAATCTTACATATTTAATTCTTGACAGATTGGGGCATAGAGTAATTGGAGCATATCGGTAACAAAGGTAACATATCGGACTTATCAATGGCATATAAAATGTTCGAAGCATATCAAAGGCATATGGAACATTTGAAGCAAAATCATCAGTGAATGAACATATCGAGCATATCAAAACAAATATCGTCAGAAGCTCAAACGTCATCCTTGGCGTTGCAATCATATCATTCTTATCCAGAGCATGAACGAAACAACTCACCAAAACTCTGGATGTCATATCAAACATATAGAAGGTGTTGTGGGATCTAGTCAGAATGTGATTCATCCATTTCTGAATGACCACGACAAAAGTCTCCCCGTTTGGGAGATCCATCCACCACGTCTAGGTGAAGTCGGAGGGGGCGGCAGAGCATCGCGAGGCTCTAAGCACATACCCTTTACCATTTTCGGCAAAAGTCAGAATATCCCACAGGCGGGACCCCCAGAAGCGGGGTAATAAGCGCATCCCACAGGCGGGACCCCCCACAGGCGGGTAATAAGCGCATACCCTTTACCATTTTTGGCAAAGGTCAGACAATCCCACACACCAGAGTACAAGAGGGCAGTTTCAACAATAAGTAGCATATATCGGAAGCACACGCGGAACAACAAACGTGCATGTGCCTTTTCGAGACAATACGAAACAAAGAACAAATCTCTCACAAATGAATTCAGATTTGGAATGAAATAAAAACAAGAGTGTACAGGGATTACAAACAATCATATTTAGCTCAAATCCAATAAGAAGGTTAGACGAATTCAAATATCCAAAGGAACGGAGCAGAATACGCGAAATCGACCAAAGCTCGATTTCGGACAGAATTCCAGTGGCACATCGAACAAATACTTCAGAATATCAATTATGCTCCAATACCCATAAGAAAACTATGGTCGAACCATATATCAATCTATATTCTGATGGAACAAATTTCATATGAAACAGGGTTCCCAACGCGGAGTTACCTTTGATTTGGTAACACAAGGTCAAAAACACAATCACTGGTTTGCAGAATTTATAGGGTCGGATTCAACAGACAATAGGGTAGGCAATTGAAATCCAAAATTTTCAAACTATAAGTCAAAAGAAATATTTTCAAGTCTAGTTTCAAATAAAATCAGTTTGGTACAATTCAGAATTTTCAACAGGGAGTTATAGGCATTTTAGTATCGACAGGTCAGAAATCTTGAACCCTGTTTTACAGCGTCTATAGGCTCAATTGAATCAGATGTTTGGGTAAGTATTCGGTGTCCAAAATCTAAAAAATCAGTGTCAACAGGAAGATATAAGAGTCTAATTTTCAAACAAAATTAGACTTCAAAATCCATGGTTCTATGTCCAAAGAGATATCAGTTTCTAAATAGAAATCCTTCAATTTATTTTGATTCAACATAAAAACAGAGACTAAAAATTCTGTAGGATGGGGTTAGGACACTTGCCTTTGAGAATTTTGACCCGAAGTGAAAAGATTAAAGCAAGAACCCTAAAAACCCCAATTTTTTTCTCTTCTTCTTCTTTTTTTTGGTAAGTAAAAGTAAATTGATTATGTGTAAAGTTTCTACAAATAGCTTTATCTATACAAGTCATAGACAAAGCCATGTAACTCATAGAGTGCGAATGCGATAGTTATGACTACACATGTTGTAGACTATAACTCCTAATTATAATCAAAATAGAAAATATTTATCCAGATATATCAAAATTTGGCATCATTCCCAAGATCTTTAGCTAATAGCAAAATTAAAATTGATAAAAAATATTTTTTTCTCTTTGGGTAAAGTGTCTCCGTTTTGAGATCTTGCTCCATCTGAGGATCTTGAGTCTCTAATAATCTCTTTCAATAGCTGAGCATTGTTTGTGTGTTGACATTTAAAGATTCTGTTACATCTCTCCTTCCACATCCACCAAATAGCATCTGAAAGTAACCTTTGCCGGTTGTGTGAGAGGACCTTTTCTTGAGAAACATTGCATGAGTTAAGCCTAGTTCTTGGTGCAAGTTTGGTTGCGGCAGTCTATTGAGTTCAAATGCTGGAGAATCTCCTTCCATATCCATTTTGTATAATCACAAGCAAAATAAAGGTGGTCAACAGTTTCTTCTTGTTGCATACAAAGGGAGCATCGGTTAACATGATAGATACCTCTTCTTTTCATATTATCTATTGTAGGTAGTTTATTGAGAAGGGCCTGCCATGTACATAAGGAATGTCTTTGTGATCCCGGTGATCCCATGTCCAACTGCTTGGGACCCACTTGTTATTTCTTTGCCTAATTTGATTCCATGCAGATG
This sequence comes from Musa schizocarpa, assembly GCA_900464855.2. NCBI lineage: Eukaryota > Viridiplantae > Streptophyta > Magnoliopsida > Zingiberales > Musaceae > Musa > Musa schizocarpa. The sequence goes on from UBIG03000001.1 coordinate 4,879,766, forward strand.
TGGCACTAAATTTGCCATTGTCATGAGGCCAAATAAGTTTATCGAAGAGTTGTTCGTGATTGGAATAGCTATAATAGTCGGCCAAAGTGATAACATTTTGGGAAATAGGATTAGGGGAGACACAAGTCAAAATTACCGTTAGCAATGAACTCAGAAACCTTCCAATCTTTGGGAGCCCCGAGATCTTTTCGTATTCTGTCACCATATAATTGAAATATACTCTTCCCATTCACCCAAGGATCGTACCACATATTAGTACTAGTTCCAGAAACTCTTCTTCTTCTTCTTCTTCTTCTTCTTCTTCTTCTTCTTCTTTCTTTCTTTCTTTCTTTCTTTGATCACCCACGAGCTGCCTTCTCTGCTTCCTTAAGAACGAAGGCAGAGAGGCTTAAACGGTGAAATTTGTCATTTTGTGTGTTTTGCAGTTTAGTCCTTGTTTTTGTCATATTCACGATTAAGTCCTTAGGGTTTACATATAGGTCCTCAGATAATTTCTTTTTTTTTTTTAACAGATCTCCCGAATCTTACAAATAAGTTACCTCTGATTCATACTCTATTTCTTTTGTCAATTTAAAATAAATGCTTACATTATCACCAGAAATTTATATGAAAATTCGGAAATGAGGGGTGTTACACATCCTAGTACTACTCTCGCCCAAGCACGCTTAACTTCGGAGTTCTGATGGGATCCGGTGCTTTAGTGCTGGTATGATCGCACACGTTTTGTGTGCATTGTGCCACGCCTTTGTGCACGTCACGGACGGCGTATCGACGACCGGGGACCCTCGCGCGCCCCGAAACCCTCGAACGATCTCGGAATCGCCATTCTCGGATCTCTCCAATGCCCACGAGGCCAACCACGCGACCGGACGGACATGACAAGCGTGCTTTCTGAAACCCTCTGAACTTTTCGATCGGACTCGGAATCGCTATTGCGACCCCATTCGGAAAGCTCTCTCGAGACCCCCCCCGAGACGGACCGGGTAGTGGTGGTCGGCAAATTTTGAGGCCCAAAACCATCGCCTCGGAGGTCGACGGGAGAGGTTTTGGTCGCTCGGGGCACAAAAAGGAGTGCATCACGAGGACTCCCAAGGGGGTCACCCATCCTAGTACTACTCTCGCCCAAGCATGCTTAACTTCGGAGTTACGATGGGATCTAGTGCTTTTAGTCTTTGGTATGATCGCTTTTCGTTTTTGTGTGTGTCGTCCCTCGCCTTTATTGCACGTCACGGACGGCGTATCGGCGACGGGGGACCCACGCTGGCGCCCGAAACCCTCGAAGCGATCTCGGAATCGCCATTCTCGGATCTATCCGATGCCCACGAGGCCGACCAGCGTCTTGGACCGACGACAAGCGTGCATGAAACCCTCGAACTTTCTCGTCGGACTTCGGAATCGTTATTGCGACCCCATTCCGGAAAGCTCTCGGAGCCCCACGAGACTGACTGGGTAGCGTGCATGGCAAATTCGAGGCCCAAAACCATCGCCCTCGGAGGTCGGCGGAGAGGTTTTGGTATTTCGGGGCACAAAAAGGAGTGCATCACGAGGACTTCCCAAGGGTCACCCATCCTAGTACTACTCTCGCCCAAACGCTTAACCGGAGTTCTGATGGGATCCGTTTTTTTAGTGCTGGTATGATCGCGACTTTTCGTTTTTTGTGCGTCGTCCCTCGCCTTTGTGCACGCCACGGACGGTGTATCGACGACCGGGGACCCTAGCGCCCGAAACCCTCGAGCGATCTCGGAATCGCCATTCCGGATCTCTCGATGCCCACGAGGCCGACCGCGCACGGACACCCAAGCGTCGCGCGAAACCCCTCTGAACTTTTCGATCGGTTCGGAATCGCTATTGCGACCCCATTCGGAAAGCTCTCTCGAGCCCCCACGAGGACCGACTGCGTAGCAGTCACGGCAAATTCGAGGCCCAAAACCATCGCCTACCGGAGGTCGACGGCGGGGAGAGGTTTTGGTCGCTCGGGGCACAAAAAGGAGTGCAACACGAGGACTTCCCAGGGGGTCACCCATCCTAGTACTACTCTCGCCCAAGCACGCTTAACTTCGGAGTTCTGATGGGATCTGGTGCTTTAGTGCTGGTATGATCACACTCGTTTTGTGTGCGTTGTCCCTCGCCTTTGTGCACGTCACGGATGGCGTATCAACGACCCGGGACCCTTGCGCGCCCCGAAACCATCGAACGATCTCGGAATTGCCATTCTCGGATATCTCCGATGCCTACGAGGCCGACCGCGCAACGGACATGACAAGCGTGCGCCGAAACCCTCAGAACATTCTCGATCGGATTCGGAATCGCTATTGCGACCCCATTCCGGAAAGCTCTCTCGGAGCCCCACGTAACTGACTGCGTAGCGGTCACGACAAATTTCGAGGCCAAAAACCATAGCCTCGGAGGTCGACAGGAGAGGTTTTGGTATTTCGAGGGCAAAAGGAGAGCAACACGAGGACTTCCCAGGGGTCACCCATCCTAGTACTACTCTCGCCCAAAGCACGCTTAACCCGGAGTTCTGATGGGATCCGGTGCTTTAGTGCTGGTATGATCGCTTTTCGTTTTTTGTGTGCGTCGTCCCTCGCCTTTATTATTGCACGTCCGCGGACGCCGTATCGATAACCAGGGACCCTCGCGCGCCTCGAAACCCTAAACGATCTCGGAATCGCCATTCTCGGGTCTCTCCGATGCCCACGAGGCCGAACGCGCACCGGACACGACAACATGTGCCGAAACCCTCTGAACTTACTCGATCAGATTCGGAATCGCTATTGCGACCCCGTTCCGAAAGCTCTCTCGAAGCCCCACGAGACTGACTGGGTAGCGGACACGGCAAATTTCGAGGCCCAAAACCATCGCCTCGGAGGTCGACGGGAGAGGTTTTGGTCGCTCGGGGCACAAAAAGGAGTGCAACACGAGGACTTCCCAGGGGGTCACCCATCCTAGTACTACTCTCGCCCAAGCACGCTTAACTTCGGAGTTCTGATGGGATCCGGTGCTTTAGTGCTGGTATGATCGCACTCGTTTTGTGTGCGTCGTCCCTCGCCTTTGTGCACATCACGGACGGCGTATCGACGTACGGGGACCCTCGCACGCCCCGAAACCCTCAAACGATCTCGGAATCGCCATTCTCGGATCTCTCCGATGCCCACGAGGCCGACCGCGCACCGGACACGACAAGTGTGGGCTGAAACCATCAGAACTTTCTCGATCGGACTCGGAATCGCTATTGCGACCCCATTCCGGAAAGCTCTCTCGGAGCCCCACGAGACTGACTGCGTAGCGGTCACGACAAATTTCGAGGCCCAAAACCATCGCCTCGGAGGTCGATGGGAGAGGTTTTGGTCGCTCGGGGCACAAAAAGGAGTGCAACACGAGGACTTCCCAAGGGGGTCACCCATCCTAGTACTACTCTCGCCCAAGCACGCTTAACTTCGGAGTTCTGATGGGATCCGGTGCTTTAGTGCTGGTATGATCGCACTCGTTTTGTGTGCGTCGTCCCTCGCCTTTGTGCACGTCACGGACGGCGTATCGACGACCGGGGACCCTCGCGCCCCGAAACCCTCGAACGATCTTGGAATCGCCATTCTCGGATCTCTCCGATGCCCACGAGGCCGACCGCGCACCGGACACGACAAGCGTGCGCTGAAACCCTCAGAACTTTCTCGATCGGACTCGGAATCGCTATTGCGACCCCATTCCGGAAAGCTCTCTCGGAGCCCCACGAGACTGACTGCGTAGCGGTCACGACAAATTTCGAGGCCCAAAACCATCGCCTCGGAGGTCGACGGGAGAGGTTTTGGTCGCTCGGGGCACAAAAAGGAGTGCAACACGAGGACTTCCCAGGGGGTCACCCATCCTAGTACTACTCTCGCCCAAGCACGCTTAACTTCGGAGTTCTGATGGGATCCGGTGCTTTAGTGCTGGTATGATCGCACTCGTTTTGTGTGCGTCGTCCCTCGCCTTTGTGCACGTCACGGACGGCGTATCGACGTACGGGGACCCTCGCGCGCCCCGAAACCCTCAAACGATCTCGGAATCGCCATTCTCGGATCTCTCCGATGCCCACGAGGCCGACCGGCGCACCGGACACGACAAGCGTGCGCCGAAACCCTCTGAACTTTCTCGATCGGACTCGGAATCGCTATTGCGACCCCATTCGGAAAGCTCTCTCGGAGCCCCACGAGACTGACTGCGTAGCGGTCACGGCAAATTTCGAGGCCCAAAACCATCGCCTCGGAGGTCGGCGGGAGAGGTTTTGGTCGCTCGGGGCACAAAAAGGAGTGCAACACGAGGACTTCCCAGGGGGTCACCATCCTAGTACTACTCTCGCCCAAGCACGCTTAACTTCGGAGTTCTGATGGGATCCGGTGCTTTAGTGCTGGTATGATCGCTTTTCGTTTTGTGTGCGTTGTCCCTCGCCTTTTGCATGTCGTCGCGGACGGCGTATCGGCGACCGGGGACCCCGCGCGCCCGAAACCCTCGAACGATCTCGGAATCGCCATTCTCGGATCTCTCCGATGCCCACGAGGCCGACCGCGCGCGGACACGACAAGCGTCGCGAAACCCTCAGAACTTTCTCGATCGGACTGGAATCGCTATTGCGACCCCCATTCGGGAAAGCTCTCTCGGAGCCCCACGAGGACTGACTGCGTGGCGGTCGACAAAAATTCCTGGCCCAAAACCATCGCCTCGGAGGTCGGGAGGAGAGTTTTTTGGTTATTTCGGGGCACAAAAGGAGTGCAACACGAGGACTTCCCAGGGGGTCACCCATCCTAGTACTACTCTCGCCCAAGCACGCTTAACTTCGGAGTTCTGATGGGATCGGTGCTTTAGTGCTGGTATGATCGCTTTTCGTTTTGTGTGCGTCGTCCCTCGCCTTTGTGCACGTCGTCGGACGGCGTGTCGACGACCGGGGACCCTGCGCGCCCGAAACCCTAAAGCGATCTCGGAATCGCCATTCTCGGATCTCTCCGATGCCCACGAGGCCGACCGGCGCACCCGGACGACAAGTGTGCGAAACCCTCTGAAACTTTCTCGATCGGACTCGGAATCGCTATTGCGACCCCCATCCGGAAGCTCTCTCTCCGGAGCCCCACGAGACTGACTGCGATAGCGGTCACGGCAAATTTCGAGGCCCAAAACCATCGCCTCGGAGGTCGGCGGGGAGGTTTTGGTCATTTCGGGGCACAAAAAAGGAGTGCAACACGAGGACTTCCCAGGGGTCACCCATCCTAGTACTACTCTCGCCCAAGCACGCTTAACTTCGGAGTTCTGATGGGATCCGGTGCTTTAGTGCTGGTATGATCGCACTCGTTTTGTGTGCGTTGTCCCTCGCCTTTGTGCACGTCACGGACGGCGTATCGACGACCGGGGACCCTCGCGCTCCCCGAAACCCTCGAACGATCTCGGAATCGCCATTCTCGGATCTCTCCAATGCCCACGAGGCCGACCTCGTACCGGACACGACAAGCGTCCGCCGAAACCCTCAGAACTTTCTCGATCGGACTCGGAATCGCTATTGCGACCCCATTCCGGAAAGCTCTCTCGGAGCCCCACGAGACTGACTGCGTAGCGGTCACGACAAATTTCGAGGCCCAAAACCATCGCCTCGGAGGTCGACGGGAGAGGTTTTGGTCGCTCGGGGCACAAAAAGGAGTGCAACACGAGGACTTCCCAGGGGTCACCCATCCTAGTACTACTCTCGCCCAAGCACGCTTAACCCGGAGTTCTGATGGGATCGGTGTGCTTTAGTGCTGGTATGATCGCTTTTCGTTTTTGTGTCGTCGTCCCTCGCCTTTGTGCCGCGTCACGGACGGCGTATCGACGACGGGGACCCTCGCGCCCCGAAACCCTCGAGCGATCTCGGAATCGCCATTCTCGGATCTCTCCGATGCCCACGAGGCCGACCGCGCACACGGACCACGACAAGCGTCGCGAAACCCTCTGAACTTTCTCGGTCGGACTCGGAATCGCTATTGCGACCCCATTCGGGAAAGCTCTCGGAGCCCCACGAGACTGACTGCGTGGCGAGTCACGACAAATTCGAGGCCCAAAACCATCGCCTCGGAGGTCGACGGGAGAGGTTTTGGTCGCTCGGGGCACAAAAAGGAGTGCAACACGAGGACTTCCCAGGGTGTCACCCATCCTAGTACTACTCTCGCTCAAGCACGCTTAACTTCGGAGTTCTGATGGGATCCGGTGCTTTAGTGCTGGTATGATCGCACTCATTTTGTGTGCGTCGTCCCTCGCCTTTGTGAACGTCACGGACGGCGTATCGATGACCGGGGACCCTCGCACGCCCCGAAACCCTCGAACGATCTCGGAATCGTCATTCTCGGATCTCTCCGATGCCCACGAGGCCGACCGCGCAGCGGACACGACAATGTGCGCCTAAACCCTCAGAACTTTCTCAATCGGACTCGGAATCGCTATTGCGACCCCATTCTGGAAAGCTCTCACGGAGCGCCACGAGACTGATAGTGTAGCGGTCACGACAAATTTCGAGGCCTAAAACCATCGCCTCGGAGGTCGACAGGAGAGGTTTTGGTTGCTCGGGGCACAAAATGGAGTGCAACACGAGGACTTCCCAGGGGGTCACCCATCCTAGTACTACTCTCGCTCAAGCACGCTTGACTTCGGAGTTCTGATGGGATCCGGTGCTTCAGTGCTGGTATGATCGCTTTTCGTTTTTGTGTCGTCGTCCCCTCGCTTTTGTGAACGTCGCGGATGGCGTATCGGCGACCGGGGACCCTTGCGCGCCCGAAACCCTCAAACGATCTGGAATCGCCATTCTCGGATCTCTCCGATGCCCACGAGGCCGACCGGCGCGCCGGACACGACAAGCGTGCTTGAAACCCTCTGAACTTTCTCGATCGGACTCGGAATAGCTATTGCGACCCCATTCGGAAAGCTCTCTCGGAGCCCCCGAGACTGACTGCGTAGCGGTCACGGCAAATTCGAGGCCCAAAACCATCGCCTCGGAGGTCGACGGGAGAGGTTTTGGTCGCTTCGGGGCACAAAAAAGGAGTGCAACACGAGGACTTCCCAGGGGTCACCCATCCTAGTACTACTCTCGCCCAAAGCATGCTTAACCCGGAGTTCTGATGGGATCGGTGCTTTAGTGCTGGTATGATCGCTTTTCGTTTTGTGTGCGTTGTCCCTCGCCTTTGTGCGTCACGGACCGGCGTATCGACGACCAGGGGACCCCGCGCCCCCCGAAACCCTCGAGCGATCTCGGAATCGCCATTCTCGGATCTCTCCGATGCCCACGAGGCCGACCGCGCACGGACACGACAAGCGTGCGCTGAAAACCCTCTGAACTTTCTCGATCGGACTCGGAATCGCTATTGCGACCCCATTCGGGAAAGCTCTCTTGGAGCCCCCGAGGACTGACTGCGTGGCGGTCACGACAAATTTCGAGGCCCAAAACCATCGCCTCGGAGGATTCGGGGGGAGTTTTTGGTGGCTTTCGGGGCACAAAAAGGAGTGCACACGAGGACTTCCAGGGGTCACCCATCCTAGTACTACTCTCGCCCAAGCGCTTAACCCGGAGTTCTGATGGGATCGGTGCTTTAGTGCTGGTATGATCGCTTTTCGTTTTTTTGTGTCGTTGTCCCTCGCCTTTGTGCACGTCGTCGTCGGACGTCGATCGACGACGGGGACCCCGCGCGCCCGAAACCCTCGAGCGATCTCGGAATCGCCATTCTCGGATCTCTCCGATGCCCACGAGGCCGACCGCGCACACCGGACACGACAAGCGTGCGCTGAAACCCTCAGAACTTTCTCGATGGACTTCGGAATCGCTATTGCGACCCCATTCGGAAAGCTCTCGGAGCCCCCGAGGACTGACTGCGTGGCGGTCACGACAAATTTCGAGGCCCAAAACCATCGCCTCGGAGGTCGACGGGGAGAGTTTTTTGGTCATTTCGGGGCACAAAAGGAGTGCAACACGAGGACTCCCGGGGGGTCACCCATCCTAGTACTACTCTCGCCAAAGCACGCTTAACCCGGAGTTCTGATGGGATCGGTGCTTTAGTGCTGGTATGATCGCTTTTCGTTTTGTGCGTTGTCCCTCGCCTTTGTGCGTCGCGTCACGGACGGCGTATCGATCGACGACCGGGGACCCGCTGCGCCCGAAACCCTCGAGCGATCTGGAATCGCCATTCTCGGATCTCTCCGATGCCCACGAGGCCGACCGGCGCACGGACACGACAAGCGTGCGCCGAAACCCTCTGAACTTTTTCGATCGGACTTCGGAATCGCTATTGCGACCCCATTCGGAAAGCTCTCTCGGAGCCCCCCGAGACTGACTGCGTGGCGGTCACGACAAAATTCGAGGCCCAAAACCATCGCCTCGGAGGTCGGCGGGGAGGTTTTGGTGGCTCGGGGCACAAAAAGGAGTGCAACACGAGGACTTCCCAAGGGGTCACCCATCCTAGTACTACTCTCGCCCATGCACGCTTAACCCGGAGTTCTGATGGGATCGGTGCTTTAGTGCTGTTATGATCGCACTCGTTTTGTGTGCGTCGTCCCTCGCCTTTGTGCACGTCACGGACGGCGTATCGACGACCGGGGACCCTCGCGCCCCGCAAACCCTAGAACGATCTCTGAATCGCCATTCTCGGATCTCTCCGATGCCCACGAGGCCGACCGCGCACCGGACACGACAACGTGCGCCGAAACCCTTAGAACTTTCTCGATCGGACTCGGAATCGCTATTGCGACCCCATTCCGGAAAGCTCTCTCGGAGCCCCACGAGACTGACTGTGTAGCGGTCACGACAAATTTCGAGGCCCAAAACCATCGCCTCGGAGGTCGACGGGAGAGGTTTTGGTTGCTCGGGGCACAAAAGGAGTGCAACACGAGGACTTCCCAGGGGGTCACCCATCCTAGTACTACTCTCGCCCAAGCCGCTTAACGGAGTTCTGATGGGATCGGTGCTTTAGTGCTGGTATGATGCTTTTCGTTTTGTGTCGTCGTCCCTCGCCACCTTTGTGCGCGTCCGCGGACGGCGTATCGACGACCGGGGACCCTCGCGTGCCCCGAAACCCTCGAACGATCTCGGAATCGCCATTCTCGGATCTCTCCGATGCCCACGAGGCCGACCGCGCGACCGGACCGACAAGCGTGCGCGAAAACCCTCTGAACTTTTCGATCGGACTCGGAATCGCTATTGCGACCCCATTCGGAAAGCTCTCTCGGAGCCCCCACGAGACTGACTGCGTGGCGGTCACGACAAATTCGAGGCCCAAAACCATCGCCTCGGAGGTCGGCGGGGAGAGTTTTTGGTCGCGGGGGGCAAAAAGGAGTGCAACACGAGGACTTCCCGGGGTCACCCATCCTAGTACTACTCTCGCCAAAGCACGCTTAACCCGGAGTTCTGATGGGATCGGTGCTTTAGTGCTGGTATGATCGCTTTTCGTTTTGTGTGCGTTGTCCCTCGCCTTTGTGCGTCACGGTCACGGGCGTATCGACGACGACGGGGGACCCCCGGCGCCCGAAACCCTCGAGCGATCTCGGAATCGCCATTCTCGGATCTCTCCGATGCCCACGAGGCCGACCGCGCGCACCGGACACGACAAGCGTCGCCCGAAACCCTCTGAACTTTTTCGATCGGACTCGGAATCGCTATTGCGACCCCATTAGGAAAGCTCTCTCGAGCCCCACGAGACTGACTGCGTGGCGGTCACGGCAAATTTCGAGGCCCAAAACCATCGCCTCGGAGGTCGGCGGGGAGAGGTTTTGGTCTTTCGGGGCACAAAAAAGGAGTGCAACACGAGGACTTCCCAAGGGGTCACCCATCCTAGTACTACTCTCGCCCAAAGCACGCTTAACCGGAGTTCTGATGGGATCCGGTGCTTTTAGTGCTGGTATGATGCTTTTCGTTTTGTGTCGTTGTCCCTCGCCTTTGTGCCGCGTCGCGGACGGCGTATCGGCGACCGGGGACCCCATGGCGCCCCGAAACCCTCGAGCGATCTCGGAATCGCCATTCTCGGATCTCTCCGATGCCCACGAGGCCGACCGCGCACGGACCACGACAAGCGTCGCGAAACCGAAACCCTCAGAACTTTCTCGATCGGACTCGGAATCGCTATTGCGACCCCATTCGGGAAAGCTCTCTCGGAGCCCCACGGACTGACTGCGTGGCGGTCACGACAAATTCGAGGCCCAAAACCATCGCCTCGGAGGTCGACGGGAGAGGTTTTGGTCGCTCGGGGCACAAACAGGAGTGCAACACGAGGACTTCCCAGGGGGTCACCCATCCTAGTACTACTCTCGCCCAAGCACGCTTAACTTCGGAGTTCTGATGGGATCCGGTGCTTTAGTGCTGGTATGATCGCACTCGTTTTGTGTACGTTGTCCCTCGCCTTTGTGCACGTCACGGACGGCGTATCGACGACCGGGGACCCTCGCGCGCCCCGAAACCCTCAAACGATCTCGGAATCGCCATTCTCGGATCTCTCCGATGCCCACGAGGCCGACCGCGCACCGGACACGACAAGCGTGCGCCGAAACCCTCTGAACTTTCTCGATCGGACTCGGAATCGCTATTGCGACCCCATTCCGGAAAGCTCTCTCGGAGCCCCACGAGACTGACTGCGTAGCGGTCACGGCAAATTTCGAGGCCCAAAACCATCGCCTCGGAGGTCGACGGGAGAGGTTTTGGTCGCTCGGGGCACAAAAAGGAGTGCAACACGAGGACTTCCCAGGGGTCACCCATCCTAGTACTACTCTCGCCCCAAGCATGCTTAACCCGGGGTTCTGATGGGATCGGTGCTTTAGTGCTGGTATGATCGCTTTTCGTTTTGTGTCGTCGTCCCCTCGCCTTTATTGCACGCGTCGCGGACGGCGTATCGACGACCGGGGACCCTCGCGCGCCCCGAAACCCTCGAGCGATCTGGAATCGCCATTCTCGGATCTCTCCGATGCCCACGAGGCCGACCCGCGCGGACCGGACGACAAGCGTGCGCCGAAACCCTCTGAACTTTCTCGATCGGACTCGGAATGGCTATTGCGACCCCATTCGGAAAGCTCTCTGGACCCCACGAGACTGACTGCGTGGCGGTCGACAAATTTCGAGGCCCAAAACCATCGCCTCGGAGGTCGGCGGGAGAGGAGGTTTTGGTCTTCGGGGCACAAAAAGGAGTGCAACAAGAGGACTTCCCAGGGGTCACCCATCCTAGTACTACTCTCGCTTAAGCAGCTTAACCCGGAGTTCTGATGGGATCCGGTGCTTTAGTGCTGGTATGATCGCTTTTCGTTTTTGTATCGTCGTCCCTCGCCTTTGTGCACGTCACGGGGACGGCGTATCGGCGAGGGGGGACCCTCGCGCCCGAAACCCTCGAGCGATCTCGGAATCGCCATTCTCGGATCTCTCCGATGCCCACGAGGCCGACCGGCGCGCCGGACCACGACAAGCGTGTGCGAAACCCTCTGAACTTTCTCGATCGGACTGGAATCGCTATTGCGACCCCATTCGGAAAGCTCTCGGAGCCCCCACGAGACTGACTGCGTGGCGGTCGACAAATTCGAGGCCCAAAACCATCGCCTCGGAGGTCGGCGGGGAGAGGTTTTGGTCATTTCGGGGCACAAAAAAGGAGTGCAACACGAGGACTTCCCAGGGGTCACCCATCCTAGTACTACTCTCGCCCAAACGCGCTTAACCCGGAGTTCTGATGGGATCCGGTGCTTTAGTGCTGGTATGATCGCATTCGTTTTGTGTGCGTCGTCCCTCGCCTTTGTGCACGTCACGGACGGCGTATCGACGACCGGGGACCCTCGCGTGCCCCGAAACCCTCGAACGATCTCGGAATCGCCATTCTCGGATCTCTCCGATGCCCACGAGGCCGACCGCGCACCGGACACGACAACGTGCGCTGAAACCCTCTGAACTTTCTCGATCGGACTCGGAATCGCTATTGCGACCCCATTCCGGAAAGCTCTCTCTCGGCCCCCCACGAGACTGACTGCGTGGCGGTCACGACAAATTCGAGGCCCAAAAAAACCATCGCCTCGGAGGTCGGCGGGGAGGGTTTTGGTCATTTCGGGGCACAAAAAAGGAGTGCAACACGAGGACTTCCCCAGGGGTCACCCATCCTAGTACTACTCTCGCCCAAGCGCGCTTAACCGGAGTTCTGATGGGATCGGGTGCTTTAGTGCTGGTATGATGCTTTTCGTTTTTTGTGCGTCGTCCCTCGCCTTTATGTGCGTCCGCGGACGGCGTATATCGGCGACCGGGGACCCTCGCGCGCCCGAAACCCTCGAGCGATCTCGGGAATCGCCATTCTCGGATCTCTCCGATGCCCACGAGAGGCCGACCCGCGCACCGGACCACGACAAGCGTGCGCCGAAACCCTCTGAACTTTCTCGATCGGACTCGGAATCGCTATTGCGACCCCATTCGGAAAGCTCTCTCGGGCCCCCACGAGACTGACTGCGTGGCGGTCACGACAAATTCGAGCCCCCAAAACCATCGCCTCGGAGGTCGGCGGGAGAGGTTTTGGTGGCTTTCGGGGCACAAAAAAGGAGTGCAACGAGGACTTCCCAGGGGTCACCCATCCTAGTACTACTCTCGCCCAAGCTGCGCTTAACTTCGGAGTTCTGATGGGATCGGTGCTTTAGTGCTGGGTATGATCGCTTTTCGTTTTGTGTGCGTTGTCCCTCCGCCTTTATTGCGTGCGTCACGGACGGCGTATCGACGACCGGGGACCCTCGCGCCCGAAACCCTCGAGCGATCTCCGGAATCGCCATTCTCGGATCTCTCCGATGCCCACGAGGCCGACCCGCGCACCGGACCGACAAGCGTGCGCTTGAAACCCTCTGAACTTTCTCGATCGGACTCGGAATCGCTATTGCGACCCCATTCGGGAAAGCTCTCTGGAGCCCCATGAGGACTGACTGCGTGGCGGTCACGACAAATTCGAGGCCCAAAACCATCGCGCCTCGGAGGTCGGGGGGGAGAGGTTTTTTGGTGGCTTCGGGGCACAAAAAGGAGTGCAACACGAGGACTTCCCAAGGGGTCACCCATCCTAGTACTACTCTCGCCTTAAAGCACGCTTAACGGAGTTCTGATGGGATCCGGTGCTTTAGTGCTGGTATGATCGCTCGTTTTCGTTTTTGTCGTCGTCCCTCGCCTTTGTGCACGTCACGGACGGCGTATCGATGACCGGGGACCCTCGCGCGCCCCGAAACCCTCGAACGATCTCTGAATCGCCATTCTCGGATCTCTCCGATGCCCACGAGGCCGACCGCGCACCGGACACGACAAGCGTGCAACGAAACCCTCAGAACTTTCTCGATCGGACTCGGAATCGCTATTGCGACCCCATTCCGGAAAGCTCTCTCGGAGCCCCACGAGACTGATTGCGTAGCGGTCACGAAAAAATTTCGAGGCCCAAAACCATCGCCTCGGAGGTCGACGGGAGAGGTTTTGGTCGCTCGGGGCACAAAAAGGAGTGCAACACGAGGACTTCCCAGGGGGTCACCCATCCTAGTACTACTCTCGCCCAAAGCAGCTTAACCGGAGTTCTGATGGGATCGGTGCTTTTAGTGCTGGTATGATGCTTTTCGTTTTTTGTGTCGTTGTCCCTCGCCCTTTGTGCGTCGTCGGATGGCGTATCGACGACCGGGGGACCCCCCGGCGCCCCGAAACCCTCGAACGATCTCGGAATCGCCATTCTCGGATCTCTCCGATGCCCACGAGGCCGACCGCGCACCGGACACGACAAGCGTGCGCTGAAACCCTCTGAACTTTCTCGATCGGACTCGGAATCGCTATTGCGACCCCATTCAGGAAAGCTCTCTCGGAGCCCCACGAGACTGACTGCGTAGCGGTCACGACAAATTTCGAGGCCCAAAACCATCGCCTCGGAGGTCGACGGGAGAGGTTTTGGTCGCTCGGGGCACAAAAAGGAGTGCAACACGAGGACTTCCCAGGGGGTCACCCATCCTAGTACTACTCTCGCCCAAGCACGCTTAACCCGGAGTTCTGATGGGATCGGTGCTTTAGTGCTGGTATGATCGCTTTTCGTTTTTTGTGCGTTGTCCCCTCGCCTTTATTGCGTCACGGACGGCGTACCGACGACCGGGGACCCTCGCACGCCCCGAAACCCTCGAACGATCTCGGAATCGCCATTCTCGGATCTCTCCGATGCCCACGAGGCCGACCGCGCACCGGACACGACAAGCGTGCGCTGAAACCCTCTGAACTTTCTCGAACGAACTCGGAATCGCTATTGCGACCCCATTCCGAAGAGCTCTCTCGGAGGCCCACGAGACTGACCGCGTAGCGGTCACGGCAAATTTCGAGGCCCAAAACCATCGCCTCGGAGGTCGGCGGGAGAGGTTTTGGTCGCTCGGGGCACAAAAAGGAGTGCAACACGAGGACTTCCCAGGGGGTCACCCATCCTAGTACTACTCTCGCCCAAGCACGCTTAACTTCGGAGTTCTGATGGGATCGGTGCTTTAGTGCTGGTATGATCGCTTTTCGTTTTGTGTCGTCATCCCCTGCCTTTGTGCGCGTCCGCGGACGGCGTATCGGCGACCAGGGGACCCCCTAGCGCCCGAAAACCTCGAGCGATCTCGGAATCGCCATTCTCGGATCTCTCCGATGCCCCCGAGGCCGACCGCGCACCCGGACCACGACAAGCGTCGCGAAACCCTCTGAACTTTTCGATCGGACTTGGAATCGCTATTGCGACCCCATTCGGAAAGCTCTCTCGGAGCCCCACGAGACTGACTATGTAGCGGTCACGGCAAATTCGAGGCCCAAAACCATCGCCTCGGAGGTCGGCGGGGGAGAGGTTTTGGTGCATTTTTCGGGGCACAAAAAGGAGTGCAACACGAGGACTTCCCGGGGGGTCACCATCCTAGTACTACTCTCGCCCAAAGCACGCAACAACGGAGTTCTGATGGGATCCGGTGCTTTTAGTGCTGGTATGATCGCTTTCGTTTTTGTGTGCGTTGTCCCTCGCCTTTATTGCATCCCGTCACGGACGGCGTATCGACGACCGGGGACCCTTGCGCGCCCGAAACCCTCGAGCGATCTCGGAATCGCCATTCTCGGATCTCTCCGATGCCCACGAGGCCGACCGGCGCGCCGGGACACGAGCAGCGTGGCGAAACCCTCGAGAACTTTCTCGATCGGTTCGGAATGGCTATTGCGACCCCATTCGGAAAGCTCTCCGAGCCCCCGAGACTGACTGCGTGGCGGTCACGACAAATTCGAGGCCCAAAACCATCGCCTCGGAGGTCGGCGAAGGAGAGGTTTTGGTGGCTTTCGGGGCACAAAAGGAGTGCAACACGAGGACTTCCCGGGGGTCACCCATCCTAGTACTACTCTCGCCCCAAGCTGCTTAACAACGGAGTTCTGATGGGATCGGTGCTTTTAGTGCTGGTATGATCGCACTTTCGTTTTTGTGTGCGTCGTCCCTCGCCTTTGTGCGTCCGCGGACGGCGTATCGGCGACCGGGGGACCCTCGCGCGCCGAAACCCTCGAGCGATCTCCGGAATCGCCATTCTCGGATCTCTCCGATGCCCACGAGGCCGACCGGCGCACCGGACACGACAAGCGTCTTGCGAAACCCTCTGAACTTTTTCGATCGGACTCGGAATCGCTATTGCGACCCCATTCGGGAAAGCTCTCTCTCGGAGCCCACGAGATTGACTGCGTGGCGGTCACGGCAAATTCGAGGCCCAAAACCATCGCCTGGGAGGTCGACGGGAGAGGTTTTGGTCATTTCGGGGCACAAAAGGAGTGCAACACGAGGACTTCCCGGGGGGTCACCCATCCTAGTACTACTCTCGCCCAAAACGCTTAACTTCGGAGTTCTGATGGGATCCGGTGCTTTAGTGCTGGTATGATCGCTTTTCGTTTTGTGTCGTTGTCCCTCGCCTTTGTGCGCGTCCACGGACGGCGTATCGACGACCGGGGACCCTGGCGAGCCCCAAAACCCTCGAGCGATCTCGGAATCGCCATTCTCGGATCTCCCCGATGCCCACGAGGCCGACGCGCGGACGGACCACGACAAGCGTCGTGCGAAACCCTCAGAACTTTCTCGATCGGACTCGGAATCGTTATTGCGACCCCATTAGGGAAAGCTCTCTCACCGAGCCCCACGAGACTGACTGCGTGGCGGTCACGACAAATTTCGAGGCCCAAAACCATCGCCTCGGAGGTCGGCGGCGGAGAGGTTTTGGTATTTCGGGGGCACAAAAGGAGTGCAACACGAGGACTTCCAGGGGGGTCACCATCCTAGTACTACTCTCTCCCAAGCACGCTTAACTTTGGAGTTCTGATGGGATCGGTGCTTTAGTGCTGGTATGATCGCTTTTCGTTTTTGTGTCGTCGTCCCTCGCCTTTATGCCCGTCACGGACGGCGTATCGACGACCGGGGACCCTCGCGCCCGAAACCCTCAAACGATCTCGGAATCGCCATTCTCGGATCTCTCCGATGCCCACGAGGCCGACGGCGCGCCGGACCGACGACAAGTGCGTGCTGAAACCCTCTGAACTTTCGATCGGTTTTCGGAATCGCTATTGCGACCCCATTCGGAAAACTCTCCGGAGCCCCATGAGACGACTTGCGTAGTGGTCGACAAAATTCGAGGCCCAAAACCATCGCCTCGGAGGTCGGCGGGGAGGTTTTGTTTTCGGGGCACAAAAGGAGTGCAACGAGGACTTCCAAGGGGTCACCCATCCTATTACTACTCGCCCAAACTGCGCTTAACGGAGTTCTGATGGGATGGGTGCTTTAGTGCTTGTATGATCGCTTTTCGTTTTGTGTATCGTTCTACCCCCGCCTTTTGCGTCCGCGGACGGCGTGACGACCGGGACCCTCTCGCGCCCGAAACCCTCGAGCGATCTCAGAATCGCCATTCTCGGATCTCCCCAATGCCCACTAGGCCGACCGCGGACCGGACACGACAGCGCGTGCGAAACCCCAGAACTTTCTTGATCGGACTCGAATCGCTATTGCGACCCCATTCGGGAAAGCTCTCTCGAGCCCCACGAGACTGACTGCGTGGCGGTCACGACAAATTCGAGGCCCAAAAAACCATCGCCTCGGTCGGCGGAGAGGTTTTGGTGCTTCGGGGCACAAAAAGGAGTGCAACACGAGGACTTCCTGGGGGTCACCCATCTTAGTACTACCCTCGCCCAAAACGCTTAACCGGAGTTCTGATGGGATCCGGTGCTTTAGTGCTGGTATGATCTTTTCGTTTTGTGTTCGTCGTCCACCTCGCCTTTGTGCTGCGTCACGGACGGCGTATCGGCGCGACGGGGACCCTCGCCGCGCCCGAAACCCTCAAACAATCTAAGGAATCGCCATTCTCGGATCTCTCGATGCCCACCCGAGGCCGACGGGCGCCGGACCACGACAAGCGTCTTGAAACCCTCTGAACATTCTCGATGGGACTCGGAATAGCTTTGCGACCCCATTCGGAAAGCTCTCTCCGAAGCCCCACGAGGACCGGCCGTGGCGTTCACGCAAATTTCGAGCCCAAAACCATCGCCCGGAGGTCGACGGAGAGGTTTTGGTCGCTCCGGGCACAACAAAAGGAGTGCAACACGAGGACTTCCTGGGGGTCACCCATCCTAGTACTACTCGCCCAAGCGCGCTTAACTTCGGAGTTCTGATGGGATCCGGTGCTTTAGTGCTGGTAAGATCGCACTTTTTTTTTGTGTCGTCGTCCCTAAAAAATTGTGTACGCGTCGCGGGGCGTATCAGCGACCGGGGACCCTGCGCGTCCGAAACCCTCGAGCGATCTCGGAATCGCCATTCACGGATGTCTCCGATGCCCACGAGGCCGACCGCGCACCGGGACCGACAAGCATCGCTGAAACCCTCTGAACTTTCTCGATCGGACTTCGGAATGGCTATGGCGACCCCATTAGGAAAGCTCTCTGAGCCCACGAGTCTGACTGCGTGGCGATCACGACAAATTTCAGGCCCAAAACCATCGCCTCGGAGGTCGGCGGGAGAGGTTTTGTCCCTTTCGAGGCACAAAAGGGAGTGCAACACGAGGACTTCAGGGGTCACCCATCCTAGTACTACTCTGCGCCCAAAGCAGCTTGACTTAACCGGTTCTGATGGGATCGGTGCTTTAGTCTTTTGAGTATGATGCTTTTCGTTTT